>VDFB02329683.1:0-40333 GCA_007258455.2 Sequoia sempervirens
TCACCCTTAGTGGGTACTTGAAGCCCCTTGGAGAAGCTCGCAACCTAAGATTGACCACCCTGAGATCCAACGCCAATGGAAGGTGCACTGCCAATCTGGACCCTCGTCTGACCACCTAAGATCAAAGATAGAAGCTGTAGCTACTGCTCTTGACCTCGTCCTATGGATGGGAGAGGAATCTCCCCCCTCATGATGGTCCTCAGCTACTGCCTCATCATCCTCACTCAAGGGTGGCTCCTCCTCGTACTGTTCCTCCTCCTCATCCTCCTCCTCTCCCTCCTTACCCTCATAAGCTGGATCTACCTCCTCATCATACTCATCATCAATCACATCAGTAAATATATCAGTAGGCATGTAGCGTGTCTCCTCGGCCCTATCCTCCTACTCATCTCCATCATCTGGTAATGGATCTACATCTCCCACTGGCTCATCCATCGGGAATACTAGTGTTAGTTGAGTCACTATCCACCACTCCTCATGCTCTATTGTGGCACCGACATCATCTGCATCAGAGAATGGTGGCTAGTCGAGATCAGAATCATCAGAGTTACTCTCGGCTACATGCTCGAGTGTGAGTCACACTATATCACCTAATCTCCAGGCACTCCACATTGATCTCCTGAAAGAGGATCATGTCTAGGGTGGTGTCTGCACCTGTCCAAATTGCCGCATGACTCAATCGTAGTAGAATGGTCGTACTACATGGTCATGGCAGCCAACCAAAAATCTATCCATTTGCATCCTCCTCAACTATCTGGTATAATCTGGCCACTACAATGTCAGTTGATAAGGTCTCCATAGGACCTCGTCCTCATCCAATCGGTCAAATCGTACCCTCCAAACATGTAAATCACCATACTGCCATAGTTGTTGTAGAGGATACCCTACTTCTATTGCGCATGGATAACCAACTAGTTTGGTACATGTAATGTGCTCAAGGAACCACACCTATAGAAGTGTTCAGTGCACCATACTTTCCACCTCTTAGAATACAAATCATAATAGAGATGTGCCAACATACTCTGACCCTAGGCATATATTGTCCACTGCTCTGCCATCCCTTGAATCATATGGACTAGTCCTCCCTTGAGGTGCCCACCCCAACCATTAGGGACAAGAACTAGTGCTACAATGTGCATCATAATATGTTGAACCACTAGTGCCCATGAATATACTAACATAGAAAAATCAATATGTCCTCTAACTCGTGCATCATGAACTGGACCATCTACACAATACTGTAAATTAGCCCTCTACTCATGGAAGGTGCGGTCTCTGTAGAAATATACTCGCTCTCCTCGAATCAACACACGGAGAATCCAGTGTACATCCTCCAATGTGATCATCATCTCTCTTGTAGGTAGATGAAACGTGCATGTATTTACATTACATCACTCACAAAGAGCCATCAACATGGCATTGTGGTATCTCATAGGTGGCATAAGATATTCCCAATAGATTCCAACAGCCTAAAGATGCTCTATCTCCTCCGTTGATAGTGTTGGAGCCAAATCTCTTAGAAAGCTCAACTGTCTCCCTCCTAACCATTGTCATCCTCAGGTAGGTACCTATAAAATTTACACAAATATGCTCTAAAACTCATCTAAAGTCTATATTTTTTACATTAGTCATCATACAAGTGTGCTAAAGTTCATCTGGTGTGCTTTCCTAAAGGCCCTAGACACTTTAGAACCCTTTTGGGACATTCTACAAAGAAACGAGACACTTCACAAAGAAACGAGACACTTTGCAAAGAAACGAGACACTTTGCAAACAAAAGGGACACCTCGCAAAAAAAGGGGACACATTGCAAACTTTTTTTCCAAGACCCTTAATCAACCTAGATATGCCTCACAATTCATTAAATAATTACAAAATCACAAATCAAAGGTTGCAAAATCAACTCACCTCATATTGATGCTCGTCACACGCCACCTAGTCTCAGAGAACGTCCAATCGTGCAAGTATGTACCCTCGTCTGCTCGGCATTTTCCATCTCACTTGTCACTCTCACACTACAAGCAGGTAAAATGAAATAGTAAGTGAAAAATTCCTTTCCTTTACCTCTTTAACCTATTTTCATTATGCCATGCATTAGGGTTTATTCTATCTTACAACTTCCTTCATATTCAATACAACATAACGAGAGCTAGGGAACTCCATTTTCGACGTCGTTTGATGCATTGGAACCGTGATTCCACACCCGACATCATGAAATGTCTATCGCTATGTGACATGGTACTTGGATATGTCCTTTGATATGATATTTCAGGTTCGATGTGGCTAGATTGCTACCTTGATTCCACCTCTGTAAAGCAAGCAGAATCAAGGGGGGGCATACATCTACTCTCGAATTTTCTTTCTAAGAGTTAGGTAAAAGGATTTTTGGTAACTAATGAATTTGTGTTGTAGGATGCAATTTCCTAATGTTGTGGTTTTGCAGATAACTACATTGGGGGTTTCATTCTCTTGGCTTTTGAATGAGTATCCTTTTATAAAGTAACATGCACTATTTAGAATACTTTAGCTTGCATATGCACGTAGAGTCATATGGGCGCTAAAGTGGGGGATTAATGTGGTGCCAAAAATTGTATACTCTTGAAGAAAGAGACAATTTTGCGGTAAAATTGGGTCCTACTTTAGGCACCTTCTATCAATCACCCCTTAAAATTGCATTTATAGGCCCTTAATACTTATGATTTTGGACTTTGAGGCTTAATTAACTCATAAACCACTTAAATCCCGAGAAATGCCACTCAAACCACTCAAATTTTTTGAAACCCACCAAAAATATCCCTAGTGGGACTAAGTCACCCAAGGTGGCGACTTACTCCCTTTTGGGGTATTTTCCACTTTTGAGCGAGAATTTCATCAAATTCAATTTAATTTTTCAGTGGATGTCGGTCTCTTAGGTCTAAATAATGGGAAAATTAGGTGTTGATGCTTATAAATACACATTTTAGGTCATTTTTCATTTCTCTTATTCATTTTTACAAAGCAAATATCAAAAGTCAAGAGAAAAAGTGTCTTACACAAGAAGATTCAATAGCATTTTGCAGCAAAGTTGAAGCTTTAGGGCAGAAAACTAGGGTTTTTGCAGGTCTTCAAGCTCAAATTTTGTTCAAGATCTCACATTGCAAAGGATTGATCACGGATGCCTATGGTGAATCATGGAGAAATCTAGGTTGAAGAGATGCAACTAGCCATCAAATCACACCTAATGACTTGTTTTCGAAGTGATTCCATCTTCCATGTTCTTCTTATCTTTAGACTTAAGGTTTGCATTACATTTTACATATCATTCACATTCATTTGAAGAGTTGTAGGGTTTCTTGCATTAAATTCTTGCATCATTCAAGTGCCATTTAATCACCTCATTCTAGCACATTAGAATAGGGTTTTGTCTCATTTTGAGTTTTTCCTAGTCTTAGACACACTTAGGGCTAGGGTTTATGCAGATTTTATCTTCTACAAAGTTTAAATACCAACTAGGGGTTTTACCAAGGAAAACCCCCCATTAGAAACCAATTTATCTTTTGTTTTGTAGGGTTTTTCAAAGATTCAGATCTGGATTTTTGTCAAAAAGTAGAGTGCAGCTTGTAGGCTTTCATTTCCACTTTCAAATTTGCAAAAAATCCAAAATGGATTAAGTCACCCATAGTGGTGACTTAGTCCCACTGCACTAATTTTTAGATTTTTTTACAGTTTCAGACACCCTTTTGGCATAAACGGCCTCCTAGGCAGTTTCCTTGGTCTGGGACTAAGTCGCCCAGCTTGGCGTAAGTGTCCTAGTTGCTTCAAAAATCAAAATTTCTAGAATTTTAGTGGCCTCTGCAATCTCTAGTCTGCTCCTCATCAATTTCTAGGTGCATAGTTCTTGTTTGGCATCTTCATTTTATCATTTATTGCATTTATTTTACTTTTCTGCATATCACACTGTGTTTTCAAACAAGTTACTTTTCTTAGGTTTTGCATCATTAGATCATTTTGATTTCAGATCAGAGCATTAGAACATCTTAATTAGGCATCTTACATCTCATTTACATTGACTTTGAGTGTAAACCCTTGCATTTTGGACCCCATAAAATCCCCTTTCTCCTTTTAGGTGAAAAACCCTAAGAGGAGCAAAGCATTGTGAGGGCAACCCAAAATCATCGTTTAAAAGGAGAATTCAATTTGTTGCATCTAAAATCATGTTTACAGAATGTGGGGGTGGTTCATCTCATCTGCACAATGTAATGCAACTACTAGACTAGGGTTTCAGTGAATATGGTGCAATGCAATTGTGAAGTGCACCACATTAGATTCATGCACTATAATCGTGGTCAGGAATGACACAATCGCAAATGTGAGCCGCATGTGTGTAATGAAGTGACGCATGTGAAAATAAGTAATGCAAGTGTTAGGGGTTAACCATAAATGACCCAAGCGATGCATATGCTTAGGCATGCGACACAAATGCAATAGTGAAACGCATATGTAGACTGTGTGACGTATTTGTCCTGTGAAACACATGTGTTTTAGCAAAGCGACGCAATTTCTTGATTTAAGTTTTTCCCCAATTTAAGATGAAATATCTTTTGCAATTGAAGTCCAATAAGTTTGACTAGGGTTTTCTATTGACACAATGCTTTTTCTTGTGACCACATGCTAGATAAGACCCGATCTACACCTGAGAGTTTCGATCGTCTACATTCAGGTTGTGGGAGCATCTGACAGATGAAGAGAAGGCCCAACTCCTCTTCCTCATATTATATTATGTGACCTTCATGCCCACCATTAGGGCTAATAAAGGACTTTTGACCACACTCACAGAGATATGGCATTTGGAGACGAGCTCCTATTTTCTAACAAGGGAGGTGATAGTTACACTTGAGGATGTATATCAGATTTTAAGACTGCCTATCCGCAAAGCACAAGTGTCATATGATCCAGAGCACAGATACCAAGCTATTGAGGCCATGTATGAGCATGAAGATGTCATAGACCTAAGCATCAAGGAGTATGACATTCGATGGGAGGTTCTATTAGAGAGGTACCATCGATTTGATTGCATATTAGGTATAGTCATTGATGAGATCATCATTCTATACTGCAGAGGGCATGGGTTTCCAGTCAGCTGGGGCAATATGTTAGTGGGTATGATGAGCAAGGGATAGTTTACACATGGGGGCCATGTCTACTAGCCATGTTATACTTTTAGTTACATGATGTTTCTTATCGAGGAGCGCAGTTGATCAGCCTTGGTACCACATTGTTGATGATATGGGCTTGGGAGCACATCGTCGTGTTTCGTCCACTAGTGGGGAGATAGTCAGGAGTTGGGATTCCTTACATCTTCTTGTACAATAGGTTAGTGATGTAGACTCACATCAGAGATGTGGGATATTGGCGACATGCTATTGATTTATTGGCCACCTTTGTATGAAGACCCTTTAGGGATTACCAGCCGTGGGAGGGTGATGTTGATCATTTGTTGTGGTGTCAACAACTGAGATACCTGATTGGATGGACAATCCAATCACAACACATTATTGAGATGTACCTTCCAAAGTAGATACACAAGTAGTTTGGTGAGTGTTAGGGTGTGCCAACTGGGACAACGAAGTATGCACAATCATCGTGAGAGATACAACCATGGGACTAGATGATACCTATAGTGATAGCTGAGCAGGGTATAGATGCATTGTAGCTTGTATAGTGGGGTTGGGGAGATGGATATATGGATGTGAGAACCATGCCCAACTATGATGTTTGGTGGGCCACCCATAGGCCTGATCAATTGACAGATCTAGACCAGCCAGTGCCAATAGAGCATAGAGGAAAGGGCCCATGAGGTCGTTTCAGAGGGTGCAAATGGAGGAAAGACAGAGGACAAGGAGATAGAGGTAGGGGGGATGATGGTGGATATGGAAGAGGAGGTAGAGGATTCCAATCCTAACAGAGGATGTCGAGCTCAACAGAGGAGGATGGTGAGGAGAAAGAGAGTGGTTGGACACCTCTCACCGATTAAGAAGGAGCCAAAGCATGAGGAGAGAGTATAGGAGGAGGGAGTAGATGAGAGACCTCTTCACTAGTTGAGTAGCAGGAGGTGGTCATGGGAGAGGTAGAGCATGAGGTGGAGGATGATATACATGGAGAGGAGGAGATATGAGAGGCGGAGCGGGTTCTCTGGGAGCAAATTGTGATGGGTGAGGATCATGGAGACAGACTCAAGGATGTACCCATTAGGGACGGAGATGGATCAGTGGATCAACAAATAGTAGATATACAGGTGCAACTTGAGGTATTAGATGCCAAGATACAAGCTCTAGAGGTAGATTTTGGCACCCTCAGGATAGAGAGAGACTTAGCAATTATTGGTCAACAACAAGAAGATTAGTATTGCCTGGATTTTATTGCTACTCTTAGCGGTATGTCTACAGATCTAGCTCAGGAGCTTCAGAGGTGTGGAAGGGGTGAGTAGTACTATCACTAGTACATAAATAGCAATAAACTACTAAAAACTACTTATAAATGACTACAGTTGGTCATGTGACCACTAGTAGTTTATTGCCAGTCATATATAACGCGACCAAATTGATGACTAAACCATTTTTAGTCATTTATTGGTTGTTTTGATTGATCGATTTCGTAGTATATTTAGTCATTCATTGTTGCGATCTGGTCACTTATTTAGTCCTTTTTTTCCGTTGATATATTTAGTCGTTGATTTAGTCATTGATTGTTGTAATCTGGTCACTTATTTAGTCATTTTTATTCACTAATATATTTTACTGGTCACTTATTTAGTTGTTGATTTAGTCATTGATTGTTGTAATCTGGTCACTTATTTAGTCATTTTTTTATTCACTGATATATTTAGTCATTGATTGTTGTTAACTGGTCACTTATTTAGTCATTTTTATTCACTAATTTATGTGCATTGGTAGTGTATTTAGTCATTTTTATTTAATGATTTCACTAGTTATATATCTAGTCATTTTTATTCATTGTTCATTGATTTCTATCAATTGGAAGTATATTTAGTCAGTTTAATTATTAATTGATGTCAATTAGTAGTATATTTAGTCATTTTAATTAACTGATATTTGAGGATTTAAGCATAAAACATAGAAATACACATCAATCATCAATTGCACACAATAAGATAGCCATTGAGAAGGAAAAATTGGTGAACTTTATTAATAAAAGAAAGGTTTTCTAGTTACAACTTACAAATAGAGTGTCACAATTGTTATTTTTAGCCACAAGATTGAAAATATGAGTTACAATATTGCAGAGAAATGACTGCAAGAAAGAAACCTCTCCAAAAGACTTCTACAATGATGAAAACACATGCTTGAAGCCCTTCAATGCAAGCACATGCCCCTTTCATCTCTTAAAACTTCTACAACATGGGAAATATTCCTGGAGCAAGCTGTAACATGTAGAATCCAAGGAGAGTGTTGGTCATGTCCCATATATGAAGCTCTCTCCTTCAACGCAGCCAACACTAACATAACTAAAATGTTTCCTCCTTTATATGCAACGTGCCATCTGATATGAGCAACAAGGTGCTAATTTTTCTGCCATGAATGAAGTTGTTCCTCAATACAACCAACAAAATTAATATTAGTCTCAATTCAGAAATAATAAAAGTGCATTGTATATTACGAGTTTACAAAAGAAAGTCCAAACACAGCAGAAAGATAAATCAATAAAAAATTATATCCTTGTCAACAAATGCCTTAAATAGAGTGTTCAACATAGCCTAAAATATGCATATTGAACCCTTGATTTTAGAACCTTGTTCAAAATTTAAGAAAGGTGATACGCTCAGATTATAGAATGAAGTTGACATATTATAGAATGAAGGCTATCAACACTAACTAGATTGGAATAACATTATCAGCAGAAATTTCTTGGAAACCAAGCCCAAGAATTCCATCAAACTTGGACAACAAAAATGTCAACCCGGGTTCATGTGTTGTCTCAATAAATACCTACACCATTAAAGAATCCATTTATACATAAATTCCAAATTAAATTGATGAGAAAAGATCTTTGATATCCAACTGGGAATCCTTAACATCCAAAAATTACTAACCTGATGTTTCACATCAAGTTTCCCAACTGTGACATCATCTTTACTTAAGAAATCGGATATTCATCCACTTCCATATTGAATCTCACAGGATTCTCCTTCACAAATAAAAAATGATATATATTAATTTTTTACCAACTTCCTTAATATCCCCATGTAACCAGACTAAACTAAGTGAGATTGAGGGTTTGAAGTAGAGTACCATCTTCTTGGTATGTGCTTGACTTTGATGACTTGTATCTTGAATGAAAATAGCAAGCTAGCTACACTATAAAATCATTGTTACAAAAATAACCACAAAATACTCTTTAATTAAAATAATCCTTCTAGATATTTTAGTTAATTTCTAAGAGAGCTAATTTCACTATCCAAACAACCATCAATCTATTTAATGTATATAATTTCCCAGAATTCAGAATTTGAATGTAATGAAACTACCATAATTACCAAAGATTTGACACCAAAATGTAGTACAAAATGAATTTTTTGACAGAATGCCTCAAAGAGATGTCTCATGGAATGAAATGATAAGATTGCAGAATGTGCACAAAATGGATTTTGCAAGGAAGCTCTCAAAATCTTTGAAATGAAGCACTCTGGAACACCGACATTGTAAGCTTTTCTTGTGTTCTAGATGCATGCAGTCATGTAGGTTTATTGGATAAGGGCTACACATACTTCACACATCAGTAACCCTTATTGCATTACATATATAGTTGATCATTAGGTGTGCATGGTTGACCTTTGTGCCCATGCTGGCTATCTTGAGGGCACCCTAAACATTATTGCTGAGATGCCAGTTAAACCTTTGGTTCCTATGGATCATATATGAATATAGGCTGAGTATTCTAGCAACAATAATTTTTTATTTGGATCCTAAAAATGTTGCAACTTATGTTCTTCTCTAAAACATCTGTGTAGAAGTAGGCATGTGTGGTGAGGTTCAAATAGTAAGGAGATTGATGAAAGATAGAGGAATTAAAAAGATAACTACATGTAGTTGGATTAAAGGGCATAAAATGGTACATGCTTTTTTTTGTAGGAGATAGATGACATCCACAAACATGGGAGATCTATGCAAAATTGGAGAAATTGGCTTGGCAAATGAAGGCAACAGGGTATTTCCAGATTCAAGACTTTTACTGAATGTTGTGGAATAGAAGAAAAATGAATCATTTATCTGCCACCATAGTGAAAAGTTAGAAATTGCATTTGGTTTATTAAACATGGTCCCTGGTACAACTATTAGAGTTGTTAAGAAACTTCGAGTATGTTTTGATTTTCACATTGCATCTAAATTCATCTCCAAGATTGTTGCAAGAGAAATTGTTCTAAGAGATGTGAACCATTTACATCATTTTAAATAGGGACAATGTTCTTGTGGAGAATATTGGTGATAATAAATGAAACAATATGTAAAATAGGCTTACATTATAATAATGTGCACGACATCAAATATCCAGTAATAATGAAGGGACATCCATCAAAGCATAACAACAGGGATTTTTTTGTCATATGTTGTAGTTACAAGTGCCCTGCTAGACATACATGAAAATGTGGAAGCAATATACACAAGGCAAGCAAATTGTTTCAAAAAAATATGATATTTCTTTTTATAGTTTAACCATGATACCACACTGTTTTGACATGATCCTTGTGGTGATGCGGGATGTTACCGCTACACCGCACCGTCATTGCTCGACCTTCTTGGTAATGTGAGATGTTACCGCTACATTGCACCGTTATTGCTCAGCATTCGTGATAATGCGAGATGTCTTCTTGGTTCTTGCAGGGATGTGGGAGAAGTATTTGAGTTATCACCATACTGCACATTTATTGCTCGGCCTTTGCAATAATGTAGGATGTTATCGCTACACCGCACCATGTCTTCTTAGCTCTTGTGGTATGGCGGTATTATGAAACTTGTCACAATAGTCTTATGAAACTTGTCACGACCATCTACTACCTTGAAACAACAATCTTATGAAACTTTTCAATATTTATGGGAACCTTTTAAATTACATTCAGATCTATAAGGAAACTATCCTATAGGGATGACAATCCCAAGAAATATGGCAACAATTACACCAATAAATAGTTAACTAGAAACCATGAATTTTCAATGCATAATGGAGAATATACAGAGAATTAAGTTAGTGAGAAAAAATCCTTGGAGAATTTTCATCAAAAGTATGACAATCTAAGAGTTCATAGTATAAAATCATATACCCTCAAAGACTTAACAATCATAATAGACCTAGTGATAGCTTTCAGAGTCATAAGAATAAATTCATAAGACAATAGATGCAAGAGCATGAAAAGACACTGAGATGGAAGGGTAGTTGGTAGAGTTGAAGAATCAGACCTGTAGTGAGAAGTTAGGGAGAACAAAGTAATTTATAGTCAAGAGCATCATGGCAATTTCTCAGGGGACTATATTTGGGCAAGGAGAGAACTTAGTGACAACATTACCATAAAAAAAAAAGGATACTCAAAACCCTAGGGCCTTTTTCATCACCTTGTAGAGATCTCAAACATGCATGAAAATATTTCACAAAGACTAAAATCATCTCTATTTTTTATGATCACAAAAAGTAACAAAAATTTAGATTTACAAGTGATGAAAAGAAGTATATGGAAAGTATATTATACTGATTTTTTTTTAAAAAAAAAACTTAACCATTAACTATCCAATACAATCTAACAAAATATAAATATACAATGAAATATTATGATTAACAAAATGATAATTTTAACGGTTATCTTAAGATAGAAAAAAAAAATTGTGCAAGTGAAAAATAACACCCTTAGATTATTCTGAAAAAATAACATTTTCATTTATATCATTTTCAAGCAACAGTTTTTTAGATCCGTCTAGCTGTACAAAAATCAAATCAAATCTACAATGATCTCAAAGATATAAAGGTTTAAAAATCTGATATTTTTAGATCTATTCTTGGGTGTTTCTTGCAAACTTCATCATAGAAGGATGGGTCATCACCTCATTTAGACCTAGATGTGGAACTTCCTTTGCTATTTCCATAGAATCCAAAATAGGCCTAACAAATGCTAGAAGAAATAACCCAGTAAACATGCAAAAGGAAAAGCTAAATCAGTAGTAATTTACTAATTTTCATTCAACTTCTATGTAATCATTTTAAGTACCTAATTATATTATATTTTAAAGATTTATAATATGAAGTTTAGCTATTCAAATAGATTAAATAATTTTAAGTTATAAAACTGATAAATAGGCTTTAGCAATTCAAAAAAAAATCCACTTCTAAAATTTTAAATATCTTTACTGTATCTACTTACCATTGTTAGAGAGTTGCAAACTGTGAATTGTCCTATGTGCTATAGGACTAAGAAAGGAAGAACACTGTCAAATAGTGATTGAATCATAACAAACAGTCCAAAAACAATGAAAGTTAATGTCAAATGGTGACAAAGATCTGTCCTCTAATTCATTTGCACATGGTGATTGAGAACACGGTGAGTAAGAAGTAAAAGAGCACTAGATCATAGCACTACAAAATGTTCATGAGTTATGCAATGAACTTCACTGTTATTTTGATCACAAAGGAGATCAAGATAATAACCAACATACTGATGTGAACAGAGAATGTTCATGAAGTGCAAACTTCCTTACAAAGTAATTACCAAAGCAAATTTTGAGGTGAATTGCGCCTGCTATTTTATGTTGATATGGATATGTTCTAACCTATAGTTAATTTTTGTAGCATAACAGATAGCCTAAATATTTGTTCATATACCATTGTTTCAAATTCTAAATTTCTATACCTTATTGTAGGAGTAAATCACAGGGGGATTCTATACATAAGACACCATTGTTTCAAATTCAAAATTGTTGGCTCTTTCGCAATTGTTTGCTTCATTTATTTGATCTAAGACAGTCTATTGTATAAAAGATTCTCTCAAAATCACAGTAAAATCCTTTATTCTAGGATGATTGTTCAGAATCTTTCCCATCATAACAATGAACAAAAGCATCAATCATTAACCTGAACTTTGCAAGAGTTTCATCAAATTCTACTTTTCCACTATCTTTTCCATTCTGAATTTTATTCCCAATTTCATCCATGAAGAAATTCCTCAGCCTGTAGATACTTTTTTTAGCCATAACTTTACCAAGTGTTGAGGATAGCTTCGAGTTTTTACCCAAGCGACAATTGACAAAATTTGGCCTTACTAGATTTTGATCTAGTAAGGCCGAATTTTGTCAATTGTCACTTGGGTAAAAACTCGAAGCTATCCTCAACCTGGTAAAGTTATGGCTAACAAAAGTATCTACAGGTTGAGGAATTTCTTCATGAATGAAATTGGGAATAAGAGTGGAAAAGTAGAATTTAATGAAACTCTTGCAAAGTTTAGGTTAATGACTGATGCTTTTGTTCATTGTTATGATGGGAAATATTTTGAACAGTCATCCTAGAATAAAGGATTATACTATGATTTTGAGAGCATCTTCTATACAATAGGTTGTCTTAGATCAAATAAATGAAGCAAACAATTGTGAAAGAGCCAACAATTTTGAATTTGAAACAATGGTGTCTTATGTATAGACTCCCCCTATGATTTGCTCCTAGAATAAGGTATAGCAATTTAGAATTTGAAACTATGGTATATGAACAACTATTTAGCCTATCTTTTATGATAAAACAATTAACTACAAGCTAGAACATATCCATATCGACATAAAATACTAAGGGAATTTCACCTCAAACTCTATTGTACTTGAGTATGATAGTACCTGAGCTTCTGGTGTTTCTAGATGGAACCTATAGCGGAAAAGTGAAGTCTCCATTTGAAGGAACCATCTTCGGAGCCCTTCCCTGAAATGAGGGTTGAAAAAATTAGAAGAAAAGCAATACCATAATTCTAAAGTAACAATTTGTATCAAGCCAAATGTCAGAAAGTATAATTAAAAATACAAATCCTTACAATTGGACCTCAAATTAGACCAAGCAGATTTATGATTTTATCTTTAGAATGTAGAAACTTTCTTTGTCGGAGCTTTGACCTCTAATGGGATCTCAAATTGGACCAATAAAATTTATGATTTTATCTTTAAAATGTAGGAACTTCCTCTGTTGAAGATTCACTACCTCAAATTGGATTTGAAATTGGTCCAGCAAATTTATGATTTTATCTTTATAATGTACAAACTTTCTCTATCAGATATTAAAGATCTCAAGTTGGATGTCCAATTGGACAAGTAGATTTATGATTTTATCTTTAGAATAAAAGAAATTCCTCTATCAGATATTCGTAAATTCCTACAGTCAGGTTTTGCTTCCTATTGAAAACACCCAGAAGTGTTTCACACTGGCTCAAGGAACTCTCCAACCTAGTTATGACACCGATAGCAATCCAATTTTTCCTAAACCGTCCATACCCGAACGTTGCATCACAATCTATTCTTCCTGCACATAAAAATTCCACATATTAACCCCTTCTAAATAAAACTCAAAATAATCATAAAACCATAATTAATAAACCATTTCAGCTTCAGAAAGAATCTGATGTCATTTACTATCAAAAAAAAAGTTGTATAAATCACAAAAAATCCATGAAGCAATCCATCAAAAGAGAAAATAAGCAATGTAAGGATTTGAGCAATATAAGTCCAAAGGGTTATGCTGTAACGATAATGGAATCACCATAAGAGTACAACCGAGGAACAAATTCTTGTGACTGTAATTATGTGATCAATAACTCTATTGGTCATGTGGCACAGTTGTGCTATAACAAATACAGGATGCATTCATGTGTGACCCAAGTTTAATGTGGCTATATTGTAATAGAAATGGAGGCACTCATATGAGCATAATTCATGTACAAATCACTTTCATCACAATTAGGTGTCAATCATCATTGGGTGCATTCAGGTTGACTCAAGTTTAACAGGTTATGATGTAATGATAGCATGATCCAAGAGTGATTACCTCTTGCTGCAATAAAGAGCCTATAACTCTGGTTGATATACAGAGTGGTTGTGTTATATCAATTGTGTAGTGCATTCAAGCACAACCCATGTTTAATGGGCTATTCTAGAGAGTGATCAATATTTTCTAAACCTTATGAATGTTACTTAAAAGTGTACAACTTAAACTACAAACCAAGTTTGTTACATACTTGAATGCAATCTTGGGTTACCACAAACTATAATAATGCAATATGCTAATAAGCATTATGGAAAGTATTAAAGAAATACCCATACTATATAGGATACATTTCCCTGATTAGGTTTACATACCTTAATGATCAAACACAAGCTTCACACACTCTCTAGGATACAATCCAAGATCATACCACAACCTTGTCAAGACAGCTAATTTTCTAACCCAAGATTTAAGGTTGTTTTTTAATACCAACAAAAGCATTGGTAAGAGCATGACTAGGGTACAAACCCTAGGCCTCCGTAGAAACATAAACAATAACTCTAGTGGATTAGTGAGGTTGCAATACCATAAATATTGAGACATTGTAGCCAATAACAAAGTCTTGCAATCTAAAGATTGTAGCCAATAACAAGCATACTATGTAGCTCAGTGACATTTGTAAATACAATCTATGGTAAGAAGAATGACAGTCACTTGAGGTGTGACAGTCAAAAAGAGGTTGAGTAGTAACAAGATAATAAAGCTCAAACCTTGCATAGTAAATGGGAGATTTTAATAGTGAGTTTCCTTACCCCCTTGCTGACCTTAAGGGTTTTTCAAATTCTTTTGTGTGTTAGAAAAGGAAAATGCAATTAGGGAATGACTGTCCAAATGAAGTAACAGTGGTAATCATAGGTTCAATGTTTCTTCTTAGCCATTGTATAATGGAGGTAGTGGATTGCATGTTTGAGTAGTGTTTTGAGACTCATCAAAGATGGGAGAATAGTGAATAATACCTTGTGGACTGTGAAGTAGTGACAATAAGGTTGAAGGATCTTAAGACCTATGGACACGAAAAAAGTATCCCTTTTTGCTCAAGCTTGATTTGGGAATAATTAATGATAAATCGGACTTAATTTCACCTTAATCTAGTGTTGTAATGTGGTTAACACATTCACATTAGATCATGGGCCCTTGCAAACTGAATAAAATGCATGTCTTGTAAAGGTGTTGTAAAGAATTGTAAATAACTTTCACACTTTTCTTGACTTTTATTAAGCATTTAAGTCAAATGGTCCTCCCCCCCCACATTTGAATTAAATATTATTTCAATTCAAAAGTTAGTTTTTCCCTCTTCTTCTATAATTAAATAATTATTTCAATTATTTAATTATTCATTAGCCTTTTCTCTCTATAATTAAATAAATGTTATATTTATTTAATTATTTATCCTTTCTTTATCTACCCAATTAAATAATTATTTTAATTATTTAATTATCCCTTTCCTCTCCATTAAATAATTATTTTTAATTATTTAATGTTTAACACTCCACCTTTCCTCTATAATTAAATAATTATTTTTAATTATTTAATTATCTCATTATTTGTTCTCACCTTTCTAAATAAATAAAATTAATATTTTATTTATTTCTCCTATGTTGGCCACCTAAATTAAATAATTTGTATTATTTAAATTTCTCCTATCACCTCTTTGTCCATGCCAATCTTATCTTCCACCTCAAGTCTTTATCTATCCATGTCTTTATTCTCTTAATTAACCTCCACCCTTGATTAAATTATTTTCTCATTTAATCTTGGCCCTTGATCATGATCCTTATTCTAGCCATTCACTTAACTCTCCTCTATAAAAGGATAACTTTAACCATAATTCATAATTCCTTCATCATTCATCATTCATACATGTTATCAAGTCAAGCAAGCTAGGGTTTTAGCATTCTAAATCATCAAGATAGCTTTCTAAGGCATTCAAGAGCAAGATTCTTCATCCATTGTTGCAGCAACTCAAGATCTATCATCATGGAAAGTTTCTAATTTCATTGTTTCATGTTTCATTATCTTATTTCATCATTTTGGTTTAATTACCTAAATGGGGTTTGACCAAGGCAAACCCCTATTCCCTAAAATTCAACATTTATCTTTCTTTCTTTGTGTTATTGCAGATTTAGGTGCTTGGATGGCTTGGACATGATTGAAGAATAGGTTTCAAACTTTTTGAAGTCGTCTCCCTTTTGGAAAGGTCAAAATATCGACAAAAAGTCACTTTCAGGCCTGAATTTGGCAGTTTCAAAATCGGACACCTGGAGGAACAAAAAGAGAAGACCGAGGGCTTCCAACTCCACTTTCAAATTTTTACAAAATCCAAAGTGGACTAAGTCACTAACAGTGGTGAATTATTCCCACTGTACCTATTTTTCAAAGATTTATGTAGATCTGGATACCCATTTGGCCGAAACGGGTTTCAGAGCAGTTTCCCATATCTGGGACTAAGTCGCCCAGCTTGGCGTAAGTGTCCCAGTTGGCCAGAAAAATAGATTTTCCAAAATTTCAGAGACATTTACAGTCTTCATTCTATCCTTCATCAGTTTCTAGGTGCACAATTTATGTTTAGCATCTTTATCTTGTTCTTTATTGCATTTAATCTCATTTTTCATATCGCAATGTGTTTTCAAACATCTTGCATTTCCCTAGTTTAGCATTAATATTTCATTTATTTTATTATTTTTCTACATTCAAACATTGCATTTAGGAATATTTCATTCATATTGGCATAGTCTTGAGTGGGGACATTGCACATTTTGGCCTACCTCTCTCCTTTTAGGTGAAAAACCCTAGAAGTGAAAGAGACCATTAGGGTACCAAAACCCGTGTTTACATTTTGGTGAACCTGATTTTTGAATACCTTCTTGTCTAATTTGGAGTCCATCATCATCCTAGAATTAGCTTGCATTGCATTTTGCATTAGTTAAGTTGCATTCTATGGTTTCAAATTTTGCATTAGTGAACGCGCATATAGGTTGCATTTTTGCATCTTAAATCATTAAAAATTTCTAAAATTTTACATTTGCATCTTAGGTTTGCATCATACAACATAAAAAACATAAAAAACAACCAAAAAAATCTAAAAATTCTAAAAAAAATCCCTACTGGGACTAATTCGCCTCCTTGGGCGACTTAGTCCCTTTTCACCCCTAAAACTGCCTTTCACGGCACTGAAAACCCTATTTTTAAGCTTCTATTTGCTGCCATTACCTATATGTATCAGTTGGTTAAGTTCTTGTTACATGCATTTCACTAGATCTAGCTTAATTTGGCTCATTTTATACATTGCTTAATTTCAATTTTGCATTCACAACATTTCACTTTCAGATCATTGCATAATATAATCAGTACATTACCTTGTGTGAAATCTGAAAAGTTGCACTTCATCCTATGTCTTTATATTTCATTTTAAGTTTGCATAGCTTCTATTACATTTAAATCATTAGAAATAAAACATTGTTTACATTCGTGGTAATTATGTATAGCATTAGATTTTTGCAATTTTCATTTTTTGCATTAGTTCCTAGTTCATTTAGATCATATTCATTAGAAAATGAAAACAAAAACTTAAAAAACATCAAAAGAACCAATTCAAAAATTGATTCAATTTAGAAAAAGCATAACACCCAAGCCCTTTAGTAGTGATGACTTAGACATGTTAGATGAAGCCATTAAGGACTTCCTCTCACTAAGATCATCCACTAAAGGTTTGACAAAAAAGGATGCAAGCATCGATAATCATGATAATCATCATTGTTCTTCTTCCGATATCTCTCTGATTGGTGATGAAGGTATCTTGATGAAAGAAGACACAATCATTGAAGATCATAAAATTCTTGCTTGTCTTCCTTCTCCTCCCTCTTGCAAAAACACTATGACACACAAAACTGAGATCATGGCCACTACTCCCAACACCTCCCCTACTTGTGACAATGCTTTAGTGCATAAGGATACAATTGTGCATGATCATGACAAACACATTTTTCTGGAGGATATGTTGATAGTTGAGAGCTATGACAATCCTACCTCTCCCACTCAACAAGACATTCTAGGACATGATGTAGATAATCATGACAATCAAACCTTTTCTTCTCCTAATATCTTCCCTAAACATGTAGAAGATAGTTTAGTGTTAGAAGATATCCCTATTGAGACTCATGAAAATATTATTCCTCCCTTTCTTGATGCCCCTACCATTTGGGAAGACCTATTTGAGCATAAGAGTCAAATCATTGGTAACCACCAAACTCCTAGTTATCCTTCTCTTGAGGCCTCTCCTATGAGCGATGAAGCTACTTTAACCAATCCAACAATGAAATGTGATGAACCTATTGTTTGTCATCCTTCCAATATCTTTCCTAGTTATGAGAGTCTCTTAGTGCAAGAGAATAACAATGTTGAAACACTCCATAGTTCCACACCTTCTAATATCTCTTCTATTTGTGGGAATGAAGTGATAGAAGAATGTGAAAGCATAGACAATCAGGATAATCATAGTTCCTCTTCTCCCAATATCTCTCCTACATATGATGAAGGTATTTTGGATCTAGAAGATACACCCATTGAGGATCATGACAATGTTGAAAGCTCCTCTTCTATAACTTCTCCTACTTTGGAAGATATTATGGCACAAGAGAATGAGATCATAAACACATCTCTTAACATCACTCTACCTAGTCTACATTCATCTTCTAACTCCTCCCCTATTTGTGAGATTTTTTTTGTGAGAAATCATGACAATCACATTATCTGTGAGGAGGATATTTTGGCACTAGATGATCAAACCTTTAAGACCTATGACAATTCTCTTTATTTTTCTTCCCCTATTTTGGAAGACATTATTGGAAAAAGGGATGTAATCACAGATAATCATGATAATCATACTTGTTCTTCTCCTAATGTCTCTCCTACTTGTGAAGAAGATATTTTGGGATTAGAAGAACTATTCATTGAAAGTCATGAGAATCTTCTTGCTCCCTTTCCTAATGTTTCCCCATCCAAGAATATATAACTAATCAAAAGTATCCAATAATTGAACAACACAAATGTGATGCTTTTTCTTCTCTTGATGCCTCCTCTCCTTGTGATCAAGTTACTCTGCAAAACCTATTAATGGAATGTGATCGACATCTTGTTTGCTTCTCTCCTAAAAACTCTCCTAATAGGGAAGGTATCATGGTGTAAACAAATATCAACACACCAAAAATCAACCTCACTTTGAAGCATCTTGAATTGCTTGATATGGATCAACCCTTGAACCAAATGTTAGGAGTTTATGACAAGTCACTTTCTACTCCTCAAAACAAAAAGGTTACATGTGCTATGATCAGTACCAAGCAAAACGATATAGAAAGACAAAAGAAAATTAAAGAAGCCACAAAGTTATTGGAAGAGGCTTCGAAAACCTTTGATTTCATTTCTACATCCATGGGGGAATACATGATCATAACAAAATAATCTAAAAATGGAAAAGAGAAACCGATAATGGCAACACAAGATTCCAAAACATTCCCTTCCACCACCTTAAAATCAAAGACAATATCCAAGACAAACTTTGAAGCAATCAAACAACCACTAAATCCAACAAAAGTGACAAAACTTTTTGAACTTCTGAAGCAACCTAGAAAACAATGTGATGCTATAAAGCCTAATGATCTTGGTTATTGTCCCTCAAAACAAAAACCTTCATCCAATATCAACACTATCACAAAAACTTCTTCCAATCAAACTCAAACCTTAGTACATCCTAAACTAATAGACATCTCATTAAATATGTACCAATCAGAAACTTTTTTTACTCATCATAATAAATAACATTAGTTGCTGCTCCTTGCCATAATTGCATGTTTTACATTCATCACAAGGAGAAGCATATAATCATCCATTCCAGGCTCACCTTTTTCTTGCACTAAGTGGGGGCAAAGGGTTAAGTATCCTTGTCCTCGTATGTCACTTGTCGGTGTCTCTTTTGGCTATTCGTCAACCTTTCATGAACATATAAGAGCAAGCTTGGGATGTGGATGACATGCTTTAAGTTGGCTCACATGTGACATACTTATTCATGATGTAGCTCAATACGAAAACATATGACTTGGCATAGGGCTTTCCATTGGCTCTCATGTCTTCTTTCATTAGCTACTTTAAAGCAATTACTCATAGTGATGGAGTAGCAACCGCTTTAAAGTGGAGGCATACATAGACAATATCTTTTGGCAAAAATTTCATGGTGTGAATTTTATTTTTTCTTGTGATGTGTCCTATTCTTGGTGGTGTCATTGGGTTTGATGTCGTCCAAGAGTGTACAATCAACTAGCATGGCATGATGCGAATGAGGCATCCCATGGGCAACGATCTAACACCCTGACTTGTCCTCTCTTGGAGAAATTAGGCACAATGCTCCCTAAAAAGAAGACCTTACATGAACAAAGAAAAATCCCCTTTAACAAAATTTTTACATTACATTCAAAAACATTTACAAAAAGCATTTTCATTGTGGTACCTTATCAAAGTTATCAAGAGGATAACTTTGGTATGGTTTGTATAATGGGAAGCCGATACACTGGAATGAATTTCTCATTATATGGTGGGAATCCAACACACTGGCATGACTTTCTCACTAAACAACTTCTTTGGGACAACTCACCCCATGGAAGACCTAAATTTTTGTGGCCCCGGAGTGAGCGCATCTTTGATCTAACTCATTTTTCTTTCCTTTAGTTCTTGTCATTGCATGATTGTGTATCTTGTTTTGTTGCAAATCATTCAATTTGCATGTTTCCTTTTGTGCTTATGTCGGTTTGACTTAGGATCTTGGATCTTGGGGGCTTGTGCAACCTCCTTTGATCTTTTCCATCCAAGACCATCCACATTGGTACAATTAGACTCTTCTTGAATGTCTACTTTAGTGTGAGTTTGAAGCAAGTTCATCCTCTCACTAAAGTGGGGGCTAACTGTGGACACGAAAAAAGTATCCCTTTTTTCTTGCTTGATTTGGGAATAATTAATGAAAAATCGGACTTAATTTTGCCTTAATCTAGTGTTGTAATGTGGTTAACAAATTCATTAGATCTTGGGCCCTTGCAAACTGAATAAAATGCATGTCTTGTGAAGGTGTTGTAAAGAATTATAAATAACTTTCACACTTTTCTTGATTTTTATTAAGCATTTAAGTCTAATGGTCCTTCCCCCACCCCCCCACTTTTGAATTAAATATTATTTCAATTCAAAAGTTAGCATTTCCCTCTTCTTCTATAATTAAATAATTATTTCAATTATTTAATTATTCATTAGCCTTTTCTCTCTATAATTAAATAAATGTTATATTTATTTAATTATTTATCCTTTCTTTATCTCCCCAATTAAATAAATATTTTTAATTATTTAATGTTTAACACTCCACCTTTCCTCTATAATTAAATAATTATTTTTAATTATTTAATTATCTCATTATTTGGTCTCACCTTTCTAAATAAATAAATTAATATTTTATTTATTTCTCCTATGTTGGCCACCTAAATTAAATAATTTTTATTATTTAAATTTCTCCTATCACCTCTTTGTCCATGCCAATCTTATTTTCCACCTCAAGTCTTTATCTATCCATGTCTTTCTTCTCTTAATTAACCTCCACCCTTGATTAAATTATTTTTTAATTTAATTTTAGCCCTTGATCATGATCATTATTCTAGCCATTCAATTAACTCTCCTCTATAAAAGGGGACCTTTAACCCCAATTCATAATTAATTTTCCATCATTCATCATTCATCCATGTTATCAAGTCAAGCAAGCTAGGGTTTTAGCATTCTAAGTCATCAAGATAGCTTTCTACGGCATTCAAGATCAAGATCTATCATCATGGAAAGTTTCTAATTGCATTTTTTCATGTTTCATGTTTCATTATCTTATTTCATCATTTTGGTTTAATTACCTAAACGGGGTTTGACCAAGGCAAACCCCTATTCCCTAAAATTCAATATTTCTCTTTCTTTCTTTGTGTGATTGCATATTTAGGTGCTTGGATGGCTTGGACATGATTGAAGAATAGGTTTCAAACTTTTTGAAGTCATATCCCTTTTGGAAAGGTCAAAATATCCACAAAAAGTCACTTTTAGGCCTGAATTTGGCAGTTTCAGAACCAGACACCTGGAGGAACAAAAAGAGCAGACCGAGGCCTTCTGACTCCACTTTCATATTTTGAGAAAAGCCAAAGTGGACTAAGTCACCAACAGTGGTGAATTAGCCCCACTGTACCTATTTTTCAAAAAATTCAATAGATTTGGCTACCCATTTGGCTGAAACGACTTTCAGAGCAGTTTCCCAGATCTGGGACTAAGTCGCCCAGCTTGGCGTAAGTGTCCCAGTTGGCCAGAAAAATAGATTTTCCAAAATTTTAGAGAAATTTACAGTCTTCATTTTGTCCTTCATCAATTTCCAGGTGCACAATTTTTGTTTAGCATCTTTATCTTGTTCTTTGTTGCATTTAATCTATCATTCTGCATATCATAATGTGTTTTCAAACATCTTGCATTTCCCGACTTTAGCATTAATCATTCATTTCTTTTATTAGTTTTCTACATTTAGACATTGTATTTATGCATATTTCATTCATATTGGCATAGTATTGAGTGGGAACATTGCACATTTTGGCCTACCTCTCTCCTTTTAGGTGAAAAACCCTAGAAGTGAAAGAGACCATTAGGGTACCAAAACCCGTGTTTACAAGTTCCACAATACCATGAAACAATGAGTCCCCTATAGTAAGTAGGTAGTCTATAGGGAATAGTTTGATTTTATAGAAGGATGCTCATGAAAGGAATCTTCAAGTGACAGTGAGTGAGATGTTGGAGATTGTAGCATATCATTTTAGACAAATATTTTGAAAAAGTCTCTTAAGAGATCTAAGTAAAATCAACCTTAAATCTTTCATGATAATCCTCTTTATGATTTTACTAATCTTTTTACATTGTGTAAAATCAATTTATAGAAGGTGAAATGAGAATAGAAAGGAAAAACAAGCATGACATAGGCAAAGATCCAAGTGTCAAAACACATAGGAAGAAAATTCTAAAACACAGATGAGATATTTACATGTCACTAATACTTACATCACAATATAATTTGATTCATTTTTGCACATGAAATATTATTGATAAACATGCATTGGCTCACATGACTCATAGAACTCAATAATGTGAGTACTACCTACTTATGTGTACCCTCATTTAAAATCCAAACACCCACTAAGATAACATGTTGATGCTTGCTATTAAAAGCATTATAAAGGCATGAAAAATTATAGTTAGTGCATACACACTAGTACCTCTTGAATTTTTTGTCCTTATAGGTAGATTGAGAATAGTACACCATGTGAACCAAGTTCATAGTATAAACATATACACATTTAACACTATTGGTAACTATCATGTATCTTGATGAATATATAACAACCAAAAAAATGAGTGAAATGATCCAATGGCTATCACTTAATGATTGAAGTAAATTTTCTCAAGAATAACCACTTTCTAGGGATAAACTACTCACTAAAAAATGGGAGCCTACTACATCACCCTATGCACATAGTTTGTTAGCATATATCTGTTAGAAACCAAGATCACCTGCATGCAAAGGGATACCTGTCACATGCAATAGACATGCAGAACCAAAGAAGATGTTCTGTAAACCTCAAAGTAAAAATGCATTAAGAGAATCAAATATTACAAAGAGATCAATCCTTATGAAGGAGATCAAGAAACCCTAAAAGGGAAAACCTAACTGAAACCCTAGTGTGCACACTTAATAATTAATAATTAATTAATTATTAATGTGCCTAAGTTTAGCTTAAGTAACAAAGAGGAATAAGTGACTTAATTAATTAATCAATATGATATAATTAATTAAGCATAATAACTTATTACTCTAACAATATCTATTTCATGCCATGGGTATACCACCACCACCCATGTATTTTAACTGACCAATAAGAACCTATCACACTTTAGTACAAGACCACAAACTAACCTACCAACAAGCATGCCATCTCACTATGCATACATATTTCTACCAAAGTTGATTCCTTTATAAAATGAATAGAAATAAAAAAACTACCTGATAGGGCTCATTTGATTAACGTGAAATAGGATATAAGAGGCCATACACCTCACATGATTTCAAATAAAATATATTCACATAAAATTATTAAAAGAAAAATGAGAATAGAATATAATGATACATTCTCATATTATTTATAAATGTTTAGCTATAAATGTAAGGTTATTTAGACAACATAAACCTAAGTGCTATGATATGTTAGATTCTTGGTTAGATGGAAATACCCACTATTGAGAACCAAATTGAAACATGTAACAATTATTCATTTCACATGGATGGGTGTAGTCCCTCATAATAGTCACCCATTGTCCCAAGGAAGGAATATAAATAAATCATATAGGCCATGGTATACCAAACAATATGGAATGCTTTTCCAAAGAAAGAATAGTATGAAATAATATTCGTACTTCCTTAGGATCCACCTTAAGAGGTAAAGTAACATAACAATACAATGAGAAATATGATACTATAAACAACCTAAGATTATAAGCTCATCATGAAGGAGGTCAATGCTCTTGATAAGGTGATCACACAAAATCTTCATCAAGATACACCAAGAATCAATCCCATTCTCATCTATTTAAAGACATCTCAAAATAGAGACAACTAAATCAATCAACAAAACTCTCTCCATAGTATATATTAGGTAAAACAATTCATCTAAACCATGCCATCTAATCAAGCCTCTACATTACCAAGCCAAAGTGACCAACCAAGACCTAGACTAGGATAAAGAACTAGGAATTTATTCAGTTACTCAAATAAAAATATCTTTGTTTTAGTTGTGTAATTATTCATTTATAAAAAGTATGGACAACAATGGTAAAATAAATTTGTATTAACCAAAAATCCATATAGGTATACATTTTTATATGTCACTAAAATTACAATATATGTACAAGAAATCCATATAAGCTTACAACAAAGCCATATAGGCATATAATGTCACATATCTATAATACAAGAATATATGTACAAATTTCCATATACGCATACAAAAAATGACTATAATGTAGTCACTTCCCTCCAGGAGAAGGGAAGAGATTATGAGATGCCTTTGACTGTTGAGTGGGTGGAGAGGCATACAATGATAGTTTCTTTCAAAGTTGTTGATTCAACCTCCTCTCATAAGTTTTTTGGAGGTCCACCTAATACAACAAAATGTATACACATTAATATGTAAAAATTGAATTATAAAATGAAATATACAAAATAATCACTTACTTCAAACTCATAATATTTTGGAACCAATTTTTGCCTCTCTTCATCTCTAAGGGGGATAGATTCATAAACTGGTGTTGTGAAGCCCTGTGGAAAGAATCAAGATAAAAAAATAAACTACAAATGAATATCATTTAAATTTTCACTAATAGACATAAAATAATAAATAAAATATGAATTTTACTAATCTGACTCATACCTCTATCAAAGGCATTGAAGATGTTGTTGTTGTGGCAACACCATGCTCCATTATGGCATGAATAATAAGAGGAGTATCAACTAAAAATAAAACAACGCTATTAAATTACCAAAATCCACCTAACATTATTTTACAAATATTTAATGATTAAAAATAGTAAATCTTACATTAGTGAAATATGTATGACCATTATGACTAACACGTCTTGATGTCAAAGGCCCAACATTAACATGTTCAACATCCAATGTGAGTTTTAAGATTTTTATTTATATAAGGTTAAACTATTTACATGTACTATATTTAATATTTCTTTACTAATTACATACCTGTGGAATCAACATCATTGTGTAATTAGGAGATGGAGGGATGCTAGACATAGGGTGAACACTCTGAAACTTAAATTTTATTATAGAAAGTTAGTAATTTAGTTAATCTTACATTTCAAAATAAAATATAATAAATTAAATTTAACCTTGTTCAAATTTACCTATCCATCAATGCCATATGTTTCATCTAGCAATCAATCTTTTTTTTTTGGTACGTAAATATAGTTTTATATTGAATATCAAAAAAGATGCATTCATCAACTAGACACCATGCATTGACCATAAGTTTTAGCATGGTTGTTGCATGCAAAGACCAAAGACACCTGACAAACCTATAGTGACAAACATCTCGACTGATGACACCAATTACAGTGGAGAGAGTTCATCGTATTATGGCCTTATCGCCACCTTCACCCCAAAAAAAAAATAGAGAGGACCTTACCACCAACAACTTCCACCTTCGAAAGCCTTCAGCTCAGCCAAAAGGAGGATAAAACCATAAGATACCTTCGCCCAAAATAGGAGACACCATGCTCGCTGTAGATTGAGACCAACAAAAGCAAAACCAAGGAGAGCTTGGCCATACCCACATCATTCTTCAAATTCCACACCTTCAGCTAACAGTTATTCTTAAAAATGTCAGCACCAGTCAACCCCACTAGATGGTTCCATATACAAGTGATGTTTGAGAAAAATGAGGCCACATCTTGCCCTCCTTCTATGCTCTGGCAATGCTTCCCTTTTCAAATCCAAAAGGAATAGGTATCATTGAACAAAAACACCCCAAGTATGAGTGCTCTATTCATATCCCTAGGCCTTGGAAGCCCCACACCCAACTCAACAATGATAATTACATCCTCCACATTCCTAAGCAGGTCACCCATGAACAATTTTCTTTCCATTAAAAGAGTCACATCCTTTGGAACCTCCAAGTCCAGAAGAGTGGCAACAAAATACAACACTATGTCAACATTTGTCTAAAACCTCTCAATTTTCTGCATATACTCACTGCCTAGAAGCAACTGTGCTGCACCTAGCACCATGGGATCCCAGTCCCTAAAAACCGACTTCAACCTGTTGTAGGAAATGTGACCAAAGAAAGCCTAGTGCTTTCAAGTGGCACAAAGACACTCTGGCGTCTCCATGGATTTGTTGCGAAAGGTTGTATGGTGTAAATGGGAGGTGGTGGAGAGTATATAGAGCCTACTGCACCCACAAAGTATGCAAGGCTACATCACTTCTATCCATCAATACCATACGCAATTAAGAATCCAATATGGCCAGCCATTCCCACAATCCAAACCTCAACTAGGCCTTCAACAATAAATGTCCACAGTCTCCAATCTTTCTGTGTAGATAGTGCCAACCTGGCGAGAATGTCTTGGGCATCATCCCAGCGACATGTAGGCCAACTGCCATCTAGGCTGTCATGGAAGCCACCAATTAAAGCTCCTGAAGGCCATCAAATTTTACCATTCTTCTGATGTCATCTGCTCCCTCATTGGCCAGTTTATCAACTTCTACATTTACCTCCCTGTATGTGTGTTGAACTTCAAAGTTTTTGAAACCTTGAAGCACCTCAATGGCTTCCTCTAGCATAGGTTGAAGTTTCTAGTTCTAGAATTTCCCTCCTCTCATGACTTGCACTATCACCAATGATTCACCCTATAAAACAATATTTTCCAGTTCTAGCTCTTTGCACAGATAGAGGCCCCCCAACATGTCTTGTAATTCTGCAACTATGTTGGTATCTTCCAAGAGTGGAATAGACCGTAGAGCCAAGGTGTAGCCATGAGAATTCCTTATGATGCAACTAGCACTAGAGGCACCAGGGTTTCCCTGAACACTCCGTCAATGTTCAACTTGTAATAGACCTCTTGAGGAAGATGCCACCAAAATTCCTTTCAATTTGGTTTCCCACCTTCTTGCTTTAGTGATCCCGGTTGCGGGACCTTTAGACCGTGCCACCCCTTTCTCATCTGAACATCCTGTTATGCCTTGCATACATGCCCCAAATTTTTCTTGGCAAAGTTGGGGACCCCCTTTTCTTTTTCTTCTTTTCATTTTCTTTGTCTTTGTCGGATTTAGATATCGGACTGAAATCATAACATAAAATTTTCCAAGGTTCTTGTTCCTAGTTCTATCCCGATCCTGATTCCCTGCTTCGCCTTTGGGTGTCATTCGGGTTCGTTTCCCACCTCGTCTCGTCTCGTCCTCGTCTTGTTCCCTGGCTCATTTTTGCTTCGTCTCGTTTTTGGCTGTTGCACTATTCATCGTTGTGTCGTATGTTCGTCTCCCCCTTCTCCGTTTCTCCACGTCTGGTTTTTATGTTGTTTGTTTTGTTCTTTTGTCTTCCCTTTGTTTTTTCAGTTTTGGTGTTTTAGTCAAAAATACAAAAAAATTGTAAACTTTAAAATAATACAAAAAATTGTAAAATATGAAAATTTAAATATTTAAAATTTATTATTATAAATTATTATTTTGAAATTTAAATAATATAAATCTTTTATGATTTATAAAGTTTAAATATAAAAATAATAATAATAATAGTAATAAGGATTATAATATTTAAAAAGTTTTAAATAAATAAGGTTTCAAAAGTTTTTAATAAGGAAATCTTTTTATTTATTTTTTTAAAATCTTTATAAAATCATTAAAAAAAATCTTAAAAGAGAAAATATTAAAAAAAATCTTTAAAAGACTTCAAAATAAATAAAAATAATAATAAAGGTTTTTACCTAAACCTGCCACTCATAAAACAATCGCTCCCCTTCTGATCCCGCAAGTAAAATGGGAAAAATAAAAAATGTACTTTGGGTTCAGAACCAAGTAAAAACTTGGCACTTAAGTTTATAAAATTCACTTGTAAGGTGTGGGTCCGCCCCGAGCCCGCCTTGGTAAAAATTTCTTTTTGGGATTGGAACGAATATTGATCGGGCAAAAGGAAATATTCTGGTTCAAAATTGACTCTAGTTCTGCCCTGCTCTCGCTCTGCTCCCATAGTGAAATGGGTTCGATCTCGCTTGGTGTCAGTTTTGCCCCAATCCCGCACCGGCTATGAAGGATGCACATTCCGCGCTGGTAACTGATTCTGAGCCTGCCAATAAAGAAAGTGGAAGCACGACAGAGACAAGTGAGATGTTTGAAAAAAAACCTCTGAGAGCACCATCTCATGAAATGAATTGAGAAGGAACAAGTTTGGAACGGACGCAGGACCCAATGTAGTTGAAATGTTCTGGTTATGAAATGGTTCTGGTTCCTTCCAGAAATAGTTCCGGCTCTGATATGTAAACTGTTCTGACTTCGCTAAAGAAAATGGAAGCGCTGAGAAGTCGTAGCAAAGTATGACACAACGCCTTACTGAGATCTTATCTCATGAAATGTTGTGATTGCAACTGCCTCGGTAGACATGCATGAGAAATGTGAGAGCATAGGTCGTGGGGATATGGACTCCGAATGCTTCCAAGAAATGAGGAGATGATTACGAGATGCTTGCAGAAAGTGGAAGCACGAATAAAGCTGCAAACTATTGGATCAGATCACCCCAAAATGAAATGTCATCACGCGTAAAGAAACAATGGCTCAAAAAAAAAAACGCACAGAATTGGCCTCTAAGAGATATCACCTCATGGAATGCAATAGCTATGAATTTTAATACAAAATTTGTGGGAGCGTGCGCAGAGAGTAATGGCGCATGAGTTGCTTCCAAAATGCGTTTGAAAATTTTGATCTCATGGCATGTAAAAGGTCATGGGTTATGCACAAAATGGATTTGTTGAAAAGGCTTTGTAAGTTTCAAGCAAATACAATTGGCAGTTGTGAAGTCATATACAAGATCTTGTGAATGAACGCGCAACATGGAAAAGGCACCGAACTATTAGAAAAATGCCTCTCAAAAGATGTCAATCTCATGGAATGAAATGATTGCAGGTTATGCACAAGATGCAATCGCCTGGGCAAAGACAAGGAATGCAAAATGTGGAAGCATGAGTAGTAGTTTGAAAACCGCCTCCAAGAGAACTCATCTTATAGAATATGATGATTGTAGAGCATAATGTGCAGTGGAAGCTTTGAAACAGTGTGCGAACATCCATTGAAGCATTGAGGCAGAAATTGAAGTAGCAACTGCCTCGGTAAACATGCATGCAAACTGTGCATGTATAGACAATGCATGTGGATTGTTTTATAGAATGCCCCAAGGAAATCCGATCTCATGGAATGCCCTGATGGCGCAATATTGGGAGACACACAATGGAAAGTTAAAGGGATATGGTTGTGGGGTAAGTTTCAAATGGTAGAGAGATTGATGAAAGATAGAGGAATTTAAGAGACCCCTGGATGTAGTTGGATTGAAGGTCATATTATGGTACATGCTTTTTGTGTAGGAGAAAGATCAAATTCATAGACACAGGGAATGTATGTAGTGAAGGATGAAATTAAATCTTTGCATGATGTTACACTGAAATAGAGTAAAAGAGAATGGAAATCAATACAGGGAAAGAAATTCCTTTTTAAGATCCTGTAACATCTTCTCAGATAATGTTTACAAAATTTTTAGAAATTTTAATGGTTTTCCAATTTTTGCTTGGGGGACTCAATTTTATGATGATGAAAATTGCAAATACATGGAGATTAATTAATTGATTCATATATTTCAATGAGATTATTGAATTTTACAAATTAATTAATTTTACATTTTTATGTCTTTTGCAGGTAACTTCCAAATTCATTAAATCCAAATAAACATGATTTTAAATGTTATTTATTTAAAATAACATTAATTGAAAAGAAGGATTTAATTATTAATTTAATTGGGGAAATTAAGAGTTTACTATGTTTATACTCAATTGAAATAATTTGAAATGTTATTTAATTGATTAATTTTATTAATTAATTAATGCTTTTAAATGTCTTGCGGGTTCTTTTGAAGAGTGGGAGGATAATAAATCAAAGTTGAACTCATGTACAAAGAGGGGAGATTTTCTGAAAAACTATCAAACTGGAAGACAAATGAAAGTATGGTGAGCCCATTTGGAGTAGTTTCTAGAGAAATATGTTGATTTTATGTTTTTCATTATGCAAAGAAGAACTTTGTGTCAAACTAAAGTTGAAATTGGAGGATGTTGTTGTTAACTAAAGCCAAATTGAGAGTTTCTGATTGATTGCTACAACTTTTGATGATTTGTTTGAGCATAAATTATGCAATTTTGAGCTATTAATCATAATATCTGCTCATTGTAAAGACACTTAGAAAAAGTTAGAAGTTTTACAGCTTAGTTGATTAGAGTTCTACAGTAGGATAGGTGATGCATTTTTCTGCAATTCTTAGTTTAGATAGAGGTAATTTGAAGACACGGGTTTCTGTACACTGGTGATCTTGCTAGATTTGTAAATGTTTCTTATCTATTTCATTGATAGTAGGAGTAGCTAGACTTAAACCTACTTTAAGTTATGCTCTAGAATGATGTTTGTTCTATTAATCATTTTGATTTTGAATCTTTCAATGAATGGAATTCTATCTTTTCTTTTGTTCGAATGGTGATTTGAAATATGCTGATGAAATTTGCACTGTGAATGAATGATTGTTTATTGATTATAGGTTGATTGGTTTTGCAGTTCTAGTTTAGGAATTCCTTGGAAAGTAACAGGTCTGATTAACTAGATGAATCAACATTCTTTTCTTTCTATGTCCCTGATCTATCTTTTGCCCTTTTTTTTATACCCCCTGGTTAGAGTAGGTTTAGATAGAAGTTTGATCTTATAGTAATCAAAAGCTCAATAACTAGTAGGCCCCTTGAATATTACAGTTGCATTGGCCAAGTGGTTGATGAACATGGGCAAGTTTCTCTCCTTGTTTGTGAATATCCTTTTGTTCTTCTCCTTCCTTTATTCCCATATCGGCAAGGAAAGGCATATCTTCCAAACGACACCATAAAGAGATCCTTTCTTTAGAATTTTCCAAGAGGAGAAGAGGGTCAAAATGTTGTTTGGAAAATATGCACAACCAACCAAGCTTTGTACATAGCCATCTCCAACATGCCTACGCAAAGGGTCAAGAAAACAAGGTATGATTAACCTCCTCTACTGTCTTGAATAGAATGCACCTTATCGGTCCTTCATAACCCATTTTATGAAACTTATCTGCTGTGAGTATCTTGTTTTACATTACTGCCCATGCAAAGGTGTCCAATTTTGGTAGATACAATTCACTCTAGCACAATTTGAATGGTAGAGTTGACTTTCTCTCTTCTGCACAAAGGGAAACATAGCCTTCCTTTGCCTTGTAAGTCCTTGTTGGTGATCTTGCCCAGACCAACCTATCTTCCCCCACTTTGATCAAAACTATCCTCTTCCTCAAAATCCCATCCAACACTTCTCTGTCTACTTGAGGCAAGGGTACTATCCCCAAGTCCTTTCAAGACCATACTATTTTCTCATCCAACCATTGTTCTGATAAATAGTCTCTCACCTTGCAGCCCCACGCACACTGCGTAGCCTCTGATTGTTCAATTTTTAATAGGCTATGTAGGCTTGGGTAGCCACCCCAAGAATCTTCTTAGAACCTAGCAGTCCTACCATCTCAAATGTCCCAAGTTAGGTGCTTTAGAATTAGATGATGACAAGCTTTCATAAAATTCCAAATCCTCAAGCCCTGTGGAAGATGTTCTGCAAGAAAAATGTTGTTTGCATTTGTGCCATTCATATATTTATGTTGTAGAATTCTTGCCCACTTCGCTTCATTGTCCGCATACATGTTCCATGTTAGTTTCACCCCTAGTTCCTGATTCTATTTTAGGATGTTCTGAATCCCAACCCCGCCATTGGATTTTTCCTTGCACACTATGTCCCAAGCAAAGAGTGGGTATTTCTTCTGGTCCAAAGTACCCTGCCAAAAAAGCTACACAGGCTACAATTGATTGTGGGTGCATATCCTTTGGAGAGAGTTAGTAAAGATAGAAGATATATTGGCAAAGCTGATATCACAAACTTAAGCATTATAATCCTACCTACCCAAGAAAGCCACCTTCCACCCCAAGATGACATTCGATTTTCCATCCTCTCCACCAGTGGTTGTTGATGCCTTTGGCCAACGGTAACCCAAAGTAAGTGACTGGGAACTACCCTATCCTAAAGTTTAGTGCTCTTTCCACCCTCTTCTCCTAGTGATGAGGGGTGTTTATAAAAAGAACCATAGATTTTTCCTTGTTGACTTGTTGCCTAGAAGTAGTTCCATACACCTGCAATATATCTTTAATATCCCTTGCTTCATCTTCTCTTGGAATTCTGAAGATCAAGGTTCCATCAAAAAATTGCTAATGAGAGCATGCTGCCATTTCACTTGTGACCTGTAAACCTACAATTTTTTCTTGAGTTGCCACTTGACTGATTGAACACCCCAAAGCCTCTTCCATGAGGATGTATAAGAATGGTGAGAGTGGGTCTCCCTGCCTCAGGCCTCTCGAGGCAAAATAAAATCCATCTAGTTCTCCATTAACCAATACCAAATAACAAGGGCATGAAATACAATTGAAGATCTAGTTTATCCATTGTATATCAAAACCAAAGGCCTCCAACACTTTGCATAAAAACTGCCAATCGACCATGTTGTATGCCTTATTTATATGGAGTTTGATTAACATACCTAGTCTCCTATTGTATTGAAGAGAGTGTATATCTTGTGCTATGATGACACCTTCATAGATTAATCTTCCCAGGACAAAGCTTGTGTGCTCCTTAGTGATCAAGGTTGGCATGAGACCTTTCAAGCAATTTTCTATTGTCTTCGTGAGAATCTTATATAGGGTGTTGCAAAGTTCAATTGGGAAAAACTCATCTAAGGAGCTCGATTTCTCTTTCTTTGGTATGAGGTCTAGGAAAGTGTTGTTTACTTCTATTAGAATATTTCCTAAATCCCTAGTTTCCTCCAAAGCCTTTGTGATCTCAGTACCCAGGAAGCCCCAACATCTTTGAAAAAATAACACATGATATCCATCTAACCCTGGTGCCTTGTTTAGAGTAACGAAAATGTCATCATCCTTATTTCTTCCAACATGAAAGGGCATTGTAAAAACTGATTTTTCTCCTAGCTCACTAGTTTAGGGATGTTTTGGAGGAAAGTTCTTTGTGCCGACATATTGGATCCTTCCAAATTATTGAGCAAATTTGAGAAGTAGTCCACCACCTCCATAGCAATTTCCTCTGCCCCTTCAATTAGCTCACCATCACTCTTCCTTAGGTTTGTTATCCTATTGTATTCCCTTCTTTCCCTTGTTGAGTTGTGAAAAAACTTGGTGTTCCTATCGCCTTCCCAAATCCAGAGCTCTTTGGATTTTTGACACCAAAAAATTTCTTCCCTTACCAACTGTTCCTCTAGGCTTCATAGAAGTTCTTTTTCTTCAAAAAAAACCTCTTCATCAATCCCATTGGAGATAACAGCTTCATTCACCTTTTCCAATTCGCCTTCAATCCTTTCCTTTTCTATAAATATGTCACCAAAGTTCTCCCTTTTCCATTTCTTTAACTTCTATTTTAAAAGTTTCAGTTTTTTAACTATAGAAAAAAGATTGTTTCCTTCTATCCATTCATAGTTCCACCAAGACTCAAGCATGGCAAGAAACCCTAGGTTCATAAAGCACATATTTTTTAATCTAAACGGGCATCTTACGATGCTCTTATCTCCCAAGATCTCCAGCTTTGTTGGATAATGGTTGGAGCCTGAATGAGGCAGGACACTGCATTTGAATATGAAGGGAAAGCTACCCAGATCACCACCAAAAAGGAACCTGTCCAATCTCTTTGCTATGTTATTGAAGCTCAACCTTTAATTCATCCATGTGTAAGTTCCATCGGGCATTGAAATTTCCATTAGAGCATTCCCTATGATAAACTCCTCAAAATCCACCTGAGCCTGGGATCTCAAGTGCAAGCCTCCTCTTTTGTCACTACTTCATAGGAGCGCATTGAATTTTCCACCCATGATGAAATACATTCACTTCTATGTCTGCATTAGAGCCCCAATCTCTGCCCAAACCTCTTTCTTTCTCAGGCTTGATGTTAGTCCATACACATTGAACAATACATAGGATAAATCGACCCTATAGCTCTTCACCTTGTTTGCCAACCAGTTCTGATTTGGGGCGATTTTTTCTACACACATTGCTTGTAGCTTCAAAAGGGTAATTAAACCTCCAAATATCCCCTGTGCTTCCACAAAGGACACCTTCAAATATTTTCAACTTCACTTAATATTATCCACCTCCAACCTCCCCAACTTTGATTCTTGTATCAAAATAACATCTGCCTCTAACATAGTTAAAAAGTGTCTGAGCATGCGCTATTTGTTAGGTGCATTTAAGCCCCTAACATTCAAATTTATGAGTCTCATTATCCTTCGGGAAGGGAAACACCCTTCCCTAATCTTAAAGCATTGTGATCTTTTTCTATCTTGCAACCTCCCCATCAATGGCTCTCTTCTGTTCTTTTGATTTTATTCCCACCTTCTTCTTGTCTCCACAATTTGGGTTGCTTTTCCCAACCAATGTTTTCTATACCCCAAGCTTCCCTTTTGGTGTTACCATTCCCTCCTTTATTTCCAACTAAACCATAATCTCCTGCACTTCCTTTATCCTTTCATCACTTTTTGGGTCTTCCATACCTCCCACATAACTAGCTTTCTCTTCTTCTTCTTCGTACCTCATCGGATTCCATTTCATATCCAAATAAGGTACTATTTGTAGATTGTTTACCTCACATCCAATTTCTTCCACTTTGATATAAGCATCAGCCAAAAAGTGGTCCTCAAATGTTTTCACAACCTTCTCCTCCATAACACAAAGTTCATTTCCCACCTCCAGGATTGTCTCCCAATCCTTCAGTTAAGATTCCTTTTCCCGGTAGGTATTCAAACCCAAATCCACCTTCTGCCCTTTTTGACTTTTACTCTCCATGCCTTCTTGAAGGAAAATCATGCTTTCATTTGGAGTTGTAGCCACCTTTGGTTGCAGCTCATTAGGCTTCGCACCCCCAAAGATATCTCCCAAGGTTCCTTCATCTTGTTCCATAACCCTCTTGCCTTTGGGGTTAGGGTTGTTGCTTGCCCAAAATGAGCTACTCTTCCATTCTTTCCTGAGGCAATGTTGTTCTTTCAAAAATTTCCTTACTATCTTTTTGAACTGGCGTCTCTCTGCATGAATTAGTTCTAGTTCCTCCTTAATATGGTTCCATGGAGAAATTTTGACACAGAACCACATTGTGCCTTCATTACCAAATTGTAGTACATCCTCATCCACCCTTATGACTTTTCCCAAGGTTTCCCTAATGCAATGTAGGGCTTCCTCACTCCATAATTCTGTGGGAAAGTTCATCAAGCTTACCTATACAACCATTCTATCTGGTATGTAATCCTTCAAAGAGAAATTTCGTCACTAGGGCACAAAATGGAAGCCCAACCCTTCGAACATCAAGTATTGCCTTCCTCACTAGTGTCGAATAACATTCTATAAGAAAATAGTCATTCTGCATGAATTTGATTTTAAAATCTACTTCGCAATAATCTTCCCACCATTGCATCATTTTATCCCTTGGGTACCTTCCACCCAACCATTTCCCAAAGATCACACACTCTTCCAGCTTTGATCTTCTTTCCTCTGTCAATCTCAATGGTATTATGATTGTTGTGCTAGCATGTGCCCTACTTTTTGTGATGCCACCCTTGTTGGACGACATATTTTCTGCCCAAGGAATTTTTTTCCCTCATTTTTCCATCTTTGAAGATTGTTGTGGATGTTTTCCTTACTTTCCATGATGTTCCAGCTACCTCGACGATTTTTTTAGCCCTCCTCTTTCCTCCTCTAAAGATATCCAATTATCCGCTGTATCTACCCTAGGGTTTTACTTTTCCTAGATCCTCCACACCATTTGATCACTGAATCATTATATCTTGGATCACTCCTTCCATTTTGGTGAGGGCTATGACCAAGCCTTTTTCCTTCCTGCTCCAATCCCTTCCTATTTCGAGCCCTTCTGTTCGAGTGTAGCCAAGGTGGTGTTGCACCGGTTCTCCTTTCCCGTTATTTCCAATTCTGTCCTTGCCAACTCATCTTGAAGGATCCATTCCTCCTATATAGTGGATGGTAGCGATCCACCCAACTATCTTTCACATACACCCATTGTGGGATGTGTGCAGTCTCCTCCAATCCTCTCACTTTTGTAGATGCCTCCCGTGAAGTCCTGTTGACCTCGATGTCACCCCATTTCTTGCCCTTTAAATCCCCTATTTTTTTTCACTCCTCCTCACCAAATTGCACCATCCTCCCAACAAGCATAGGGCATTGATTTATCTAGAAATCGATCTATGAATACAATCTGCTCCAATATAGATGTGTCTTTTTGTTCATGTGCATCGTGATCATCCTAAAATCCATAATCACAAAGAGACCCACAATGCTAACATAAGTGAGGTGAATTTTGAGACCTAGAAGACTCATCCTAATCACCCTATGCTAGAGGTCTATTGTTCTATAAAATGGTATGAGTGATCAATTTGATGCACTATAGGGTCTTGACCTCAACACCCTCCTTCATAATGGAAGGTATTGTGACATACTTAATGTATAGCCTAGTAAGGGGTCTCAGTGCCTAGTTTTGGGCACATTGTGCCCCCACCTCTACTCTAGAACTCCTACATGCCAAAGTAGTTTGAGATCTCATTGAGGACAAACTCGCAATATATTTTCCTCAAAAATTATTGTGGGAATTCATTTTTATTGCATGGAGGATGGTAAAAACCATCCACCACCTTTCCTATAAATTATGCGTTATCCCTTGGTGGTGACACCAATGGATAGAGAACCTCCTACAAGTTTAGTGTAGGGGTACATTAGTTAGTGGGTTAGTGAACAATGTATAGAAGTCGGATTTCAATAGTTTTTTGTTTAATTTGATCATAGGATAATTTGTCAACATAAAATTATCTTTTTTCTACCCTCTTTTCTAACCAAGTGTTAATTTGACCACTCACAAAATCTATGTGAGAGATGATCAATTCTAGTGAAGTGGAAAGGGTAGATTGATGGGAGTTTATTCTTGATGGATCTCTCAACCTTTCAATTATTGTATCAAGTTCTCTCTTGTTTTATATTTTTCATAATATATTTTCTTGCATCTCGATAGGATGTCGAGGCATTGTCAAAGGGGTTTGTTGTGGTTTTTCTTCACCATAGTTTTCATGAATTGGTGAATGAGGGTTTTCATCAACTAGTGGGAAATCCTCAATTCCTATAAATTAAATAAAATTTACTCAAAACCATTTCTATATAGCTTTTTAATTGAATTTCTACATTAAAAAACTAATAAAACTAATAAAACTTACCTCCTCAACTTGATAATGTGTTAGCGTTTTGGTAATGATCCAATGGTGAATTGGCAATGAATTGATTATTTCACAATGTGAGCAGGTTCTTCCCAGGTTGTAGTCTATGTTTTTTAGGTGAGAGGTCAAGTTCAAATGAGACTGGCCTCTTGTTATTTACTTTTTATGTATAACATAATGTGAGCATGTTATAATATGCTCACATTATAGATTTATAGTCACCAAGCCCAAGGATCAGTCACACCAAGCCATAATGTGAGTGTGTTATAATGTGTTTGTGTTATATCTTCTATGAGGCAAAAAAGTGGTGTAGCCACTTTTTGGTCCCCTATCTTTCTGCACTTACTATGTAGTTAATGTTGAAGAGTATGCATCAAGAGATATTAGATTAGGTTTTCTTGTTAAGAAAGATGAGAATTTGAAAGTGCATAGAGAATTTATTCCCTAGCGAAGAGTTCCAAAACTAGAAGAAAGGCTCATTGAAGAAAAAAGATGATGCAAAAAGAAGAAGAAAAGTGGGAAAAGGAAAAATTGACTAGAAAGGTTAGGAAAAAGATTGCAATAATTTTTTCATGATAAAGATGAAGAGATTGTTAGAGAGAGATGATGGTCTAACCTTGGAACACGAAGGTGTCTTGAGAAAAACCTAGAGGATTTGTTATAAAAGAGGAGACTCTATCACTACAAAGGTCTTGAGCTCTAGAGGAATTTTTTGCAGGGGAGAAGAGGCCTCTAACTATAGAGGGATTGACTTCTAGAGAATTTTTTTGAAGTTATGATAAGAGGCATGCTGATGCAGGAGCATCCAGTGGTGTAAGGGCAATCTTGCATCACCCAAAAATAGTTAAATTTCAAGTTTCTCAGTTTTTAGATGTTTTTACATTTTTGGACACCCTTTTCGTCATAATGAAATTCCCAATTTACAGTTTTTATTTTCTATTCCTGGGTTCAAAGATATTGCAGTTTTAGTTTCCCATTTTTGCACCTGAAAATCTTCTGAGTTAGATTTGAGGCACTTAGAGTTCCCGAAACGGCCCTGAAACTTTCTGAAATTGGCGTAGCAAATTTCAAGCATGTTATTGACTTCGAGACCTTTCCAACGGTTCAAACGGTTCGCGAATCAGAGTCCCGAATCAAAAGTTATGGCCCCGGGAAGTTGGCGCACTTTCTAGAAAATACAATTGCAAATGTTCTTTCGAAATTTGAACTTCAAGTTGTAATTTTTCGGCGCCAAACCACCTAAACTCAAATTTGAATGTTGTTTTGGCTCCAAAACTAAAGAGGAGCTCTATTTATGGGCGGGTTTCTAATTTTTGGGTAACTTTTTGGGGACAAGCTCGCATATTGCGAAAGGGTGATTCTGTAGCTTTCTGTAACTTGCATGTTATTTAAGGGAAGTCAATTGTGTATCCCAAGGAGTTCCATGAGGGAGAACCTGATAAAGGAGAAGCATAGTGGAGGAATGGCAGGACATTTTGGTCAGGATAAGACCATTGCCATTATCAGTGAGCATTATTATTGGCCTCAGGTTGTCACGGGATGTGAAGAAGTTTGTACAAAGCTGCAGGGTATGTCAGATGGCTAAAGGAGTGAGCCAGAATACAGGCTTATATCAGCCCTTACCTGTACCAGAGAGGCCATGGGAGGATATAAGTATGGACTTTGTTCTTGGTTTGCCAAGGACACAATGAGGGAATGATTCAGTCTTTGTGGTGGTTGATAGGTTTTCGAAGATGGCACATTTCATTCCATGTCGGAAGACCCATGATGCAGTCCACATTGCTGACTTGTTCTTCAAAGAGGTGGTGAGGCTACATGGTCTGCCAAAGAGTATTGTTTCAGATCGTGACACCAAATTTGTAGGGTACTTTTGGAGGACCTTGTGGAAGAAGCTGAAGACAGAGTTGAAGTTCAGTTCTGCACACCATCCATAAACAGATGGGTAGATAGAGGTTGTTAACAAGAGTCTAGGTAACCTACTGAGATTTTTGGTAGGAGATAAACCCAAGGGATGGGACTTGATCTTACCCGGGGAATAATTTTCTTACAACAATTTG
>VDFB02329684.1:0-32201 GCA_007258455.2 Sequoia sempervirens
ATATATATATATATATATATATATATATATATATATATATATATACACTACTTCCATGCATAATATAATTTTGAAAGAAACTAACATTGAATAAATCAACCAATTAACCTTGACCATGGTAGATATTCACAATCCAAGCAACAATACATATCAATTTCACAACTAAAGAGTTTGAACTAATTTTGTTAGATGCAACATGTCAAGAAGACTACAATAACTTTTAAATTGTTTTCATTTCTTTATAGGAAGCGAGCCTAAGGAGGAGAATTCACTAACACATGGTTTGCTAACACATATTGGTTCGCTAACACATAGTTCTGCTAACACACTATTCACTAACACAAACTAGTGATAATGACAAACTAAAAGTCAACTTTTTGATGGATTGAGATAATTAATCATAAGAAGCATTTTATTCATATGCAACAAATATATAAGACATTCTAAAGTCCACAGCTTTTAAGCAAATCAGAATCAATAACATATATACTATTGACTTTGAAATATATCTACAACAAATTTTAAATAAAATAAAGAAACTATAGCTGGTACACAAATGCATTATAACCTAGCATAACCGTGTTACAGTAATACAGACTCTCCTATAATTTCAAATATATATTTTTTCAAATGTTGACTATGTATGTTTCTAGCGTTGAATCTATACTAAACAGAAGTTTGGAAAAGACAAAACAAGATTGGATGGCGTTTCAAATGTAATTAGTTAAATTATGTTTGCTAAATTTAACTCTTTCAAAATAGAGGAAAGCCATCAACCCAAAAAAAGAGGTAAAAGTGATTCAATAGCTTGCATGGTGCTCATTTATAATATAAGGTAAAAAATAAATGATTAGTTTTTAACTAAGGTATCGGCTGACAAGAGTTTTATCTGATAAAAATGATACTCTCCAGGAAACACTATGGTCTCTATATAGAAGATGACCAAGGATGAGCTGCATTGGCAAGATCAAGCATATTAACAAGGTAATGAAAAATAAAACTAAGAGTTTATTGGTTGTGCGCAAATATTGAATGGTAAAGAATGAGAAATCTATGAGTAAATTTTCTACGCATGGGACTTTGCATCGCAAAAGTATTATTCAAAATAAATAGAGAGCTTTAAATTTGAATAAGCACATTAAAAATAAATATGAGGGCAATAGCTGAAAATTAGTCAAAACTCGCATTACCTGAATAAACCTTGGAAGACACTACTTTAAACAAAGAAATGGGATTAAATACTATTCACAAGTTGCAGAAAATAACCGTTTTCCTCTAATCTTTCCTTATCATTGTTTTGCTATGTTTTTCTTTTAATTTTGAAAATTCACTCTAATTATTTTTCATTGCATGTGCAAGTTTGGCTGGGTTTATTTTCCCACAAACTAGCATAAATGTTTTTTTCTAGAGCAAGCTAAATTCAAGTGTAATTTCCAAAAATTTTAATCCTTAAGATTCAAACAAATAAAAAGAAAATAACCTATTAAATCCTACTTGCTCAATCAAAGATTCAAAGAAGAATTCTAGATTTTCATCTTGTTGTGCAGTTTTTGCACACATGCCCCACTTGGAGTAGGGACCCTCTTTTCGGGATGTCTTTTGACCTTTAGTTTCATCAGATCTATCTTTTTGAGGTCTTGATATGTTGGTTTTGTTGGCTTTAGTCTTGCCTTGAGGCTTGAATTGATTGAAATTGAGTTTTAGGCAAAATCTGGGTTTTCACCTAAGTCTGGGATTTTTCGGCTCCGACAGATTTTCCCAGGCTTTGGCTCACTGTCTGTTTATCGCTACATTTTTCAAAACTGGGTTTTTGCTTGACCCCGGGATTTTCCTGTTCCGGCGGATTTTCCCGGACTGTGTTAAAATCCCGAACTTCATTATATCCCCGGTTTCTGCATTTCCACGAAATTCGTGTCCATTCAGATTTCCACATATTTTGGGATTTTCCAAAATTCTGTCTTGGGCTCGGGTTTTCGGATTTGTTAGACGTGTCTTGTCGCTCATTAATGACCGAGGTACCTTTGCTCAGGCACGTAAATGGGTGGATTTAAGACCTTTTTGGCATCATTTTAACTTCATCATTCATTTGCTTGCTGCTCTGGCGATTGAGAGTTTTCATTCGAGCTTTCAGATTGATTCTGAATCTCTTGCGTGTGGATTGATTGGAGCGCTAGTTTAAGTCTTCATTGCTTGAGCGTGCTTGCTTCATGGTTGCTTCTTCTAGTCCAAGTTTCATCTGCAATAATCCATGGTAGGTGATCATTGGCCCTTTCATTTGTTTGCATGATGATTGAGTGTTTCTGTACTGAATGATGATCATTTTGGGTCGGCCTTTACTTGATTATGAGTTCATGTTTATAGAGTTAGGGTTTGACTTTTCCCTTCACCAATTTTCATCACCTCTGCTATGCGTGTTTTGGTTTGCAAATTGTGTGTTGGATGTGTCTTTATAGCTACGTCTGAATAGGACTTTGCCCTTAGGCATGCCATTCACTGTATTCTATGAAGATTAGGGTCTTGGCCCATTTGCCCAAATTTTCCAAGGTTCAATAGGGTTATTGCAATTTCATGATTTATGATCAGCCTCAACCTGTTCACACCTTGAGAAATCCTTGTGCACACTGGTTAATCACCTAAATGATAGCTTTCCTTGCAATTTTAAGCTTATCTGGGCTTTAATGGCGGGGGTCTGTTCATCAAAATTAGGGCATTGCTATTTCACCATAAGGACTCATCCTTCGAAAGCTTTGAGAGTTTGAAATCATTTGCATTCTCAATCTTGTTGGTTAGCATCAATTTTAGGATAGTTAGAATCCAAGCAGAAAAGATTGCATGATCATTTAGTCATCAGTTTGCATGTCGCCGATCGTCAGGTTCCCGTGGTGTCCGCGGAATTTCTGCGCACCCGAATTTTCCCAGTTTAAGCTTATTCCATGGAGTGGAGTAATTTCCAAAACACTTCAAGCTGTCCACGAAAATCCGTCCCATCCGTATTTTTTTGGGTTTCCTGTCTAGCTTTATCCTTTTTGATTTTTTGAAGATAGGATTAATGGAGTGAATGCTAATTGCTTATTTCTTGTTGCTAATGAATAAATTCCATGATAATCTAATGATTTTTTGGCTGTACTAATGATTTATGTGATTTATGATGACTTGGCAATAGGAATCCGTCTGGGTCAGATTTCTCCGAAATTCTGCCCCAATTGGATTTTCCCAGTTTACACAGTTTTCCCAGACTGCTTTATTTTTCTGCATCTTCAAGGATTAGCGATTCGTGATGGATTTTAATTTCTTTATGCTAACCTTTGGATTGGAATATGCATGATAATTGGTACTTATGACGATTTTTTGTGAGTGCAGGCCAAATCAAGCAAGGCTGCTGCAGGAAAGTCTAAGGGTGACACGGAGGGGTCATCTATCTCAGAGGCAGAGAGATTAAGGTTAGATACTAAGAGTCAGTTACCAGAAATCAAAATATCATCTCTATGGTCCAAGGTGTCTGACATCAATGTGGGGGCCTGGAGATACGAGGAGTTCAAACAAAGGATAGCTGAGACGAATCTATCAGTGCTAAGGAATGGCATGATGAAGTCAGGACTGGTGCATGTGGTAGGGTTTCCTCCAGCGATCCAGTGCTATGAGTTGATCTTATAATGTGCCAGGCAATACAAATTTGATACACAAAGGGTCGTCAGTACTGAGGGAAGAGTCTTGGCCAACTTCAGCCCTATCTCTATTGCCCAGGCCTTTGACATGCCTGATCTACCTTCAGTATGTGCTCTAAACATGGACTTCGCTAGGACGTATTATGAGAATGAGCCCATCAAATCTCAATAGATGATCAACTCTTGGTTGGAGAAGCCAAAGTCACACTATTCCAAACTCCCCAAGTAGTTGCATAGAGTCAAATTCAGATCTGACATTTATGATGCTATAACATTTTTTAGCAGAGAGCTGGTTTGAAGACTGTTGGTGTGTTAGAGATTTGGATGGTCCATGTGATCACCAAAATTGAGCAAGGGACTAACTATCAAATTGGGCTGGGCTTATTAGCTCTGAGATTGATAAACAGCTGAGGAATGTCATGGAGACCAAGAGATTCACCATGTCCTCCTATGTCATGTATGTGCTTGCCAGATTCTACCCATACATGGGTTTGAATCCATGAGGGACATTCAGATAGGACATTGTCTATGAGGTCTATCCAGAACTGCACCTAGGACACTGGGTCTATAGAAGGGCCAATGATGCATTCACTATGCATATTACCTGGATGCTTCAGAATGTCGAGCATGTGAGATTGTCAGATGGAGCCAAAGGATTGATAAAGAATTATGGGGCCTGGTTCATTCAATTTCCCACCTTCACCTACATTAGAATTGATGGATGCCCGGTTACTCCATATAAGTTACCTCAGTATCCCACTGATCACATTGTGTTATTGGAAATTGTCAGGCAGATTTGTGGATTTGATGTTATTGTAAAGAAGGAGAAGCATAAGACAGGCTTCAGTGGAGATTTCCCTCTTGGAATTGGTGTAGCAGAAGTGTGCCCTTCCATCCAATCAACACACACTACAGGGGAAGAATTGGCAGCATATGGTTTCTCCTTCCTCTCCAAAATAATGAACTTTGATATCACAGGAGAGGTGCAGAAGAAGGCCACTAGGGAGTACCAGCATAAAGGTGACCTAGAGGACTATTGGGCTAACATTAAGGATGACCTCGAAGCAAGAAAGAAGAGGTATTCCAGGCTCCCTGTTGATGCAATCAGACAATACAATGTCAAGTTGATCCCGGACCAACTGGAGGATGATGGAGACCTGGTACAGGACCATGCCTATGAGGTTGTGAAGGATAGGTCGATCGGGGAAATCAATTGGAATGAAGATGAGGTCACAGAGTTGGAGGACCTAATGGCCCCGGTCATGAAATTTACTTCTTCTTGGTTGAAACATAAGGTTTGGGAGCTAGAAAGTGAGAAGGTGACTTGTACTTTCAATTTGATGGGAGACCTCAATCCCATGTCTACTTTAGAGGAATCCGGGGAAGATGACCCCAAAGGGAAAACTCAAAAGAGCTCACCTTTCAAGATAAAGATTAGAGGCCCCAAGGAGAGTGAGCCGGAACCAAAAAGGAAGCCCAAGGGAAAGAAGAGAAGTCAGACTTTGAAGATTGGTAAGTCCTCTGATGAGGAAGAGTTGGAAAAATCAGAAGAGGAGGATGCTCCTCCACCACCGAAGAAGACAAGAACAACCAGGGTCTCAAAGAAGAAGAGTCAGGTTGCCTCAAAAAAGGAGCCTCCTATCATTCATGTAGAGAGCTCAGGGGAAAAGACTAAGGTCTATATGAGGAGATCTAGGACTCCTTCTCCTAAGGAGGTTTTGCAAAAGACTGATCCTTCTCCAAATGTGCCAGTTGTAGAGCCATCTAGGGCTGCTTCTCCTCCACCAAGCGCACCTGAGCCAGAAATTCTCGAGGAGCATGAAACCAGTTGAGAGGCAGATCCATTCAAGGAAGAGACACTCTTCGGTGTGGTAGCTGAGCTCGAAGTTGAAGAGGTAGAAAAGCATCCTTCTCCTCTAGTGATTTATGAGGATTCCCCAGAGATTGGCAGAGGAAATGAATCGCCTCAGCAGAAAGAAGACATCCTTGTTAGGACCCTATCACCGGTGCAAGAGGTGGAGCTTGAGGAAGGTGATCAAGGTGAACATCTTTATAAAAAGGAGAAAGATAAAACAACTGAAAAGGAAGAAGAGAAAATAACAGAACAGCAAGAAGAAGCAAGAATAGAGGAAATCCGGGTAGAACCTGCAGCCCCAGGCTGGCTTGAAAAAGAGATTGCAAGGAAGAAACAGGTGGTAGTTGAAGACACTCCCTTGGATTGGGATGAAATGCTGTCCAAAATTGGAAAAGGGAAGAAAAAGAAGGCAGCTAAGGTAGTCTCAAAGGTGGAGAGAGATGAAGCAAACAACAGGGTCATCCACATTGCCACCCCTACCATAGACAAAACTAGGGAACAAGTCACTGGTCAGGATTACAATGTACAAACTATTAACCTTGGACCAGCATCCATGGAGCAAGACATAGAGGAATATGAAGGGTCCAGTGTTGTGATTATTGGGAGATTGAGAAAGAAGACCCAGACCAAGCATGAGTTGAAGAAGGAGAATGAAAGACTTAGGAAATGCTTGGAAGAAGTGATGAAACCCCTACAGTCTCTCCATCCTTCTTCTTCTACCACTCCCGGCTTTCTACCCAAGGAAACCATCTCCGGAATTGAGAAAATGAAACCCTCAGCTCAAACTGTAGTGGATTGGCTGAAGAATGTGCAAATAAAGGGAGATGATACAATTAAGGAAATCTTATTAGTTGGGAAAGATGTAGTCAGAGCTAAAGAACTGCTATAATAGGTGTTGTCTCTAGATAAGGAAGACATTGACCTCTTACTGTAGAAATCCAAGATTATCATGGGACATGATAAGGATCAACTAGTTGCAAATGGAGTTCTTCCTTCTTCTAGGTTAGATGAACCCTGGGAATGGTTTGAGGCTCTGCAGATGCGGCAAAAGGCGATGAAGAAGATTCAGAAAGGGAAGAAACAAATAGATGGTGATCTTACTACAGTGTATGATGAATGCATTGCATTCTTTGAGGTCATGACCGGAAGGAGGAAGATTGCCCCAAAATATCTGAGTCTAGAACAGCTAAGAGAGTGGTGGCATGAAGTTTATGCCCTAGATTCTGAGAGTGTTATAACCAGCCACCAGTTAGATGATGCAGCCACATATCTGGCAGTAATGGATAAGTATCAGGCCCACAAGGAGAATTGGGATAAGACTGTTAAACAGTCAAAGGAGGAGATTGGCTCCATTGAGTGTTGGCTTAGGATATTGCCCTTTCCACCTGTCGCCGAATTGGATAGAATATTCTTGAAGGTTCAAGGATCATCGGCTCAGAGTAAGGATAAGGGAAGTGGCAATTAATGCCTATTTTGAAATTTGTGCTTCCCTATTATCATAGGGCATGCATTGGACTGGACTACATTGGGGATTGTGTCAAGGATGACCTTGATGATAGATGGCATTTAATGTACGCCTTTTCTTTGATTTCTAAGGCTGACTTATTTTGGGTGGTTATTCTTATCTTGTAAAAATGTTTGGCTGGGCCGACATATCTTGAGATTTTCTATAAAAGGCACTTTTGCCTCATTGTAAAGGGTTAGCTAGGAAGTAATAGAGATAAGTAAGAGCAAAAAAGAGCTAGAGTACTTTGTAGTAGGAGTAGTATTCAATTTCTTGAAGCAAATAATGTATCAGAACAGTGGAATTGTTGCAACAATTTGATGATCTAATATAATTGAAGGCATTGTGGTTTTCCTGGTGCAATCTCTTGTGTTAGTTTATCTCGCATGGTTCTTGTTGTTCTATCTTTCAAATTGCTTAAAGATTTAAGGTTTAGTGTTCAAAATTAAATTAGCTTTAGTTTGATGAATGATGTTTTGATTTTATATCTGGAATGTTTGTAGCAATCTCTGGTCTATACTCCCAGTAACTATCTGATTGTAGTAGGCTGTTAAAGTCAACCTGGACCATATATTCATATGTGCTTGAGTTCAATTGTGGATGAATATCTGTGATTTGAAAATCTATATACCTTAGAAGATTGCACCGTTCTTATGATATTGCATTGTGGGTTAAGCAGGAATTGGTTGTTTGAGGTTGGTCCATTCCAAATATCTGTCAATTGCATTGTTCATTCTAGGAATAGTTCAGATCTTATCATATCCCTGCACCCTTATCTTTTGCTATTTCTTTATCATTTGGTTAGATTTAGGATCAGAGATCATTATATTGCAAAATTTGATAAATTGAAAGATACAGTTTGCTTGTAGTAAGGTCCCTTTGTGATTACCAGCATTTTCACATATTATCTGAGTTGTTTATGCATTATCATGACCTGACACCCGAGAGACTTGGGGTGATTTTCAGTGATTTATTGTTGAAAATAACCTTTCAAGAGAGATAGAATATTTTATTTTGTCTGAGTTGTTGTTGTGCAGAAAACACCATCAACAGATTGGTGCTAGAAGGAAGGCCTGAATGAGCACACTGGATCGTTTCTTGAATGCTATCTCTCCTGAAAGATATAGGAGAAATACTAGATCTACAACAGGAGAGGAGGACTTACAGGAATTACAGTTCCCCACTAGGTCAAGAAGGACTCGAGAAAGGGGAGAATCATCATCACCCATCCCTTCACCAGCATCATCCACATCTTCACATCCTGAGGTTGAGGCTATACCCATCCCTGAGGTTGTTCCCGTTCAACAGCCTCAGCCTGTCATTAACCAACCACAACCACCACCCCCACTCTTACCAATGGCCTTTCCTGCTAATAATCCGTCACCCTTGTTCTTCCATGCCTATAATGCTATGCCCAAAAACCCTAAGCATTTCTATTCAAAATTCCATGTTAATGACCCAAATAGGACTGCAGAGGAACACATAAGGATTTTCCAAACCTGTCTCAAAGATAAAGGGATTGTTCATGAGGATGTTGCCTGTAGGTTGTTTCCTTATTTGCTAGGAGAAGAGGCCTTTTACTGGTACAATCATCTCCCTGCTGGTTCAATTCTTAATTGGAATGATCTTGAAACTGCCTTTTTACAGAAGTTTTGAATACCTATCAGTGCCAATGAGTTATACCTGCAATTCATCAAAGTTAAGAGAGAGGTTAATGAGCCAATATCCAATTTCAATAATAGGTTCCACCGTGCATACACTAGATTGCAAGACCCATATGTTTTAGATGATAATACAGCATTGGGAGTCTATTATGAAGCCCTAGATAGCCTAACACCAACATTTCTGAAGTGGAGACCCAATCCTCCAGCTACCCTAACTGATGCTTATACAGAGGCCATCAAGCTTAGTACAGATTTAAGACAACAATTGACTAGACCATTGCCCTCTCTAGGACCAGTTGCACATCCCAACTAAGTTTAGGTAGTGAATCATGCGCTTGCTAATCATATTCCAATCATGAATCCAGTTCCTAAATTACCTATGGTACCACACCCTGGTCATCCCATGAACCAAGTTTCTCCTATGACAAACTTCCCTCAACAACAGGTTAATCAACCCATGTATCAATCACAGTCGAATAGTTTCCTTGCTTATTTGTAGAATTCTGAGGTGTTACATCAGTCTATGCGATCTGCTACAATGCCTGCTCCTCCTCAAAGTAATCCACCTCAACTCCCTTATTAAGATCCAAATAGGGAGAGAATTGATGAAATGGCTGAGCAGATAAAGAAGCTAAATCTGGAGGTGGCCTACTTAAGAAATCAGAATAGCCAACTACAAGCTGCCTAGAAAAGTATGCAATCCAATCAGAATAGAGAGTTTCTACAAGGGCAGAATTTTGACCGAGGGCAGCGAAATGAAAGAGGATTCCACAATGACAAGGGATATAATCAGGATAGGGGTTACAATAATGACAGAGGATTCAATAATGATAGGAGACAAAATTTTGATAGAGGCCAAGGTAGTGGACCTGGATTTGATAAGAGGCCATCACAAGAACAGAGCAGAACTTGGAATACAGGTCCTAATAATGGAGGAATCCCCACCCAGTTGGATCAAACCACTAATCAAATTGGCAACCAATCCGCAAATTAGCCAGTCAATCAAGACAAGCCTCCTAGTGGTGTATATCTGGCTGAAGCCACCCTATCAGGATGGTGCAGGCTCCATAAGAAAAGTCAGCATTCAGAGCTAGAGTGTCCAGAATTCCAGACTGCTGCCTCTATTTTTCAGTATGAGGTAGAAAATAATGCAAATGGACAGGAGATTGTTCCCTCCACACCATATGATTCTCCTGTGTTGGTATTAAATCATGCCCCTTTCCCAACAAGTAAGGAAAACGTGCCAGAAGAAGAACCTGATTCTCAAGAAGAAAGGGTAGAGCAAGTATGCAATGGAGATGAAGTTGCTTGATTATTCAATGAGGAAGTAATGAATGATAATGGCCCCCTTGATCAGGAAGAAAATTATGTTGAAGAAGTGCAAATGTTCCAGAGGCAAGGTTTGAGAGACATGCCCCATAGGTGTCCACAGGCTGGGGGACCTTTTACCACCTCCATTCCCCCTAACAACTTCAGTACCCCTCCAGATCCTAATGCTAACAATAATCCATCTTATCCACATGTTTCCAAGTAGTATCTTTCAAAGGAAAGACAAGCTCAAACTGATTCATAGAAAGAAAAGGTTGTTCAAGCAAGCAAGGACAAGGTGGAAGAGCCTTCTAAGGACGTCTCCACTAATATGAGTGAGGAGCAGATGGCTTCATATGTTGCTAAGGAGTTCAAGAAATTAAAGGTAAATCTTTTAGCATTTGTGTTATTAAGGTTCCCTACAATTAGAAAGGTTGTTTTGGGTACCTATGATGCACATTCAATATCTTTGGACAAGCCTTTTGCTGAGAATATTGGTCAGACTTCCAGTTCTCAGCTTGTGAGGACACAAAACCAGGCACAAAATCAGACTAAATTGCCCCTTGGAGATAAAGGAAAAGAAAAGGATAAAACCCAAGTGGCCCAGGTAGATACTCAGCCAACTTTATTCCAAGGGAAGACAGAAACCCCACCATTTCTGATCTCTGTCTGTATATTCAGTAAGAATCTGCATAATTGCTTATTAGATTCTGGTGCTTCCACCAACGTGATGCCATTTGGAGTGTGTAGAGCTCTAGGAATTACACCTGCTGACTCTCAGAAGAAGGTGACATAGTTGGATAGAACTGAAGTAAGTGTGGTAGGAGAACTAAACATGATTCACATGCAGATAGCTTTAGATCCAATGATTCAACAGGTCATCAATATTCAAGTAGCTAATATCCCTGATGCATATGGTTTGATTCTAGGAAGATATTTCACCAAAGCTTTGAATAGATATGTGTCCACTGACCACTCACACATGTGGTTTCCCTGGAAGGGAGTGCCAAATTAGATTAGAATTGAAAGAGAACCAAGAATGAAATACATGATAATGGATTATCAAAATACTTCAACATAAGTCTTGATATCAGAAGTAGGAATGGGAAATTACATGCTGTCAACTCAGTATGAAGAGTCAGACTTAGAGGAGGTATTGATGTTGCATACGATACCTATTGATGCTGAGACGGGATCCAACCATGTTGAAGTTTTGACAGAATCAGTTGAGGAAGAGGAAGAACCTCAAGATAATCAGATCAGCCTATTAGACAGCTTTTAGGAATTCATCAAGCAGTGTGTTGAAAACCAGACTCACCTGGGAAGGAAAACAAGTTTTAAGGAATTACTCTTACCAAATTGGTTAGAGTTCATAATGCTTCCCATTCAGAGTTGGAATGTTGTTTGTGCCAGACAACAGTAGAGCAAGTATAGAAATGCCTAAATCCAACCCAAGCTGTGGAGACAAAGGTACATAACCCTCAAAGAAAATGTCAAGAGGATAAACCACCTGTAGTGACTGAAGAGTCTTCTAATACTGACAAGCCGAAGGATATGATAAAGAAGACCACCACTGCTGAATACTAGACTCTCAAATTTGATGGATCCAAATCCAAACATGGAGCTGGAGCAGGGTTCGAATTGATTAGTCCAAAAGGTAAGAATTTCTTTGCAGCCCATAGGCTTCAATTTCACTGTACCAATAATGTGGCAGAGTATGAAGCATTAATACATGGACTTCTCATGGCACTTAAGAAAAAGGTCAAAATTCTACAAGTTTTTGGTGATTCAGAATTAGTAGTCAAACAAGTGAGGAAGCAATATTCATGCCACGATAGGAGAATGACTAATTATAGGCATAGAGTGTGGGACCTCATTGAGGGATTTGACACTTTCAATATCCAACTGATCCCATGGCAGAAGAATCAAACTGTTGATTCTCTGGCTCAAGCAGCAAGCACTCTACAGCCTCTATCTCTGTCAGGATTAAAGAAGTTTACTGTTGAACTAACTCATGTGCCATCGGTCCCGGACAATGTTACTAATTTCCAGGTATTCGAAGATGACAAACATATCCTTGATTTTATCACAAATACAGACGTTTTTGCTTCCCAAATTATCGATGAAGCAGAACCCCAGGAAGCAGAATTGGACCTGGAAGGTGTGCTGAATCTGAAGTCTAATACTATTCCAAGGGGAATGGTATAGTTGGAGCGAATTTTTGATATGGATAAAATCAGAGATCATGAACAAGAGTCGAAGAAAGAATCAATCAGTGGACAATGTGACACTCAAAATTTGGGAACTGAGGACAATGTTAAGAATATTTTCATTGGCAAGGTATGCACTCCAGAAGAAAGACAAGGGATAATTGAAGCCCTACACAGCTTTCCAGATATAGTGGCCTAGGGTTATGAGGACTTGAAGACTTATGATACATCAATCATAACTCACACTATACCCCTGAAGCCAGGTGCTAAGCCTTTTAGATAGAGACAGAGACCTATTAACGCATTGTTTGAACCCCTCATACAGAAAGAAGTTCAGAAATTATTGTCTGCCAGAATTATATTTCCTGTCAGGCATTCAACATGGGTGGCAAACTTGGTTCCAGTGAGAAAAAAGAATGGAGAAATTAGGCTTTGTGTCGATTTCAGAAATTTAAATAGATCGTCAGAAAAAGATAATTATCTAGTTCCTTCGTTAGATGAAGTGCTTCAAGTGGTCAATGGATCTTAGATGATGTCCTTTCTAGATGGTTATTTAGGGTACAATCAAGTAATGGTCCAGTATGAGGACAGACACAAGACTGCTTTCACAACTAAATGGGGTACCTTTGCCTACAGGAGGATGCCATTTGGACTCATTAATGCAGGGGCTACGTTTCAAAGGGCTATGGATATTGCCTTTAAAGACATCATAGGAAAATGCATCATCATTTATATGGACGACCTAACTATTTTTTCAATGAATAGAGGGGATCATATCTCAGATTTAGGCAAAGTGTTTTAGAGGTGCAGAGAATTTGGCATATCCCTGAATCCTAAAAAGTGTATTTTAAGAGTAACCGAAGGAAAGCTATTAGGACATGTCATATCAGAAAAGAGAATTGCTATAGATCCAGAGAGAGTGGAGGCCATATTGAAGATTTAGCCGCCTGCTAGCAAAAAGGAGATGAAGTCCTTCTTTGGTAAGATCAACTTCATCAGAAAATTCATTACTGGATTTGGTGAAATTGTTAAACCGTTAAATGCAATGCTTAAACAAGATGCCAAGATCAAATAGACTACAGAAGCGAAGGAGGCTTTTGCAGAGATCAAAAGGGCCATTACTGATGCTCTAGTATTGGTAAGTCCTGATTATAGCAAACCCTTTTACATCTACTCATTTTCTTCAGATCATTCATGTGCTGGGATGCTAACTCAAAAGTCTGATGAGGGAAATGAGAATCCTATTGCCTTTATGAGCGCACCATTAAAAGATGCTTAGTTGAAATATCCAAGTGTGGAAAAGTAGGCATATGCCCTGGTCAGAGTAGTAAAGAAATTTAGGCATTATATCCTCAGAAATAAGGTGTATGCAATTGTCCCTGATTCTGCAGTTAAGTTACTTCTGATGCAAAATGAACTAGGTGAGCATAGAGCTAAATGGGTGACCATGCTACAAGAGTATGACATTGAGACCCAACCCATGAAGCTGGTAAGAGGGAAAGGGCTCACTCAGACTATGGCTGAGATAGGCTCTGAATTGTTTGTTTAGAACTATAATATTGAAGAGGTTTCTCGAGATGGTTGGTATGATGACCTAGTGTATTATCTACTGAATCAACGACCTCCAGGTCATCTTAATGCAGTCCAAAGATGAGCTCTATGGTTAAAGAGTGATGGTTTCGTGCTGAAAGGAGCTATTATGTACAAGAAAAATCATGAAGGCATTTATTTGAGGTGTCTTGGGAAATAGGAAGCTAAAAGAGTGATGAACGAATTTCATGAGAAATATGGTACTGGTCATGGCTCTGCGATTGCCACAGCAAACCAAGTCTTGCGGGTAGGGTATTACTGGCCTACACTGTTCAAAGATGTTCATCACCATGTACGGACCTGTCACACTTGCTAGACTGCAGCAACAAGAGAAAGGTGTGCAACACTCCCACTCCAATCGGTCACCGAGGTAAGACCTTTTGCTCAGTGGGGTATGGATTTCATAGGCCCCATCAACCCACCATCTTCTGCAAGACACAGGTAAATTCTCACTATTACTGATTATTTTACAAGATGGACTGAAGCTTTTGCTTGCAGGCAATGTACATCAGATGTAGTGATTGATTTTCTAGAATCAGCCATTCTTAATCGATTTGGATGCCCCATTGCTATTGTCTACGATAATGGTCCTGCTTTCACATCTTTAAAATTTTCAAACTGGACTTTTGATCACAGAATTATTGTGAAGTTTGCATCTAATTATTATCCCCAGGGTAATGGCCTAGCAGAGTCCTCTAATAAGAACCTATTGACTGTTATCTGTAAGTTGTTAGAGAAGAACCTAAAGGACTGGCACACCCAGCTTTGGTTTGCCCTTTGGGCAGATCATACCAGACTTAAGTCATCCATTGGAACATCTCCTTATCACTTAGTGTATGGTCTGGAGCCAATATTCCCTATCCAACTCAAGATCCCAACTTTACAATTTATAAATGAGTTTTATGATGAAGGGGATAGAAGGGAGGCTAGGTTGACAGAACTACTGCACCTTGATGAGAAACGGGACAGTGCCCTTGAGAATTTTTCTAAACATTAGGGGGTAGTTAAGAGATGGTTTGATAGGAGGGCTAAAGTCAAAGCCTTCAGGATTTCTGACCTTGTCTTGTACTGGGATAAACCCCATGATCAGAAAGGGAACCATGGGAAGTTTGATAAACTCTGGCTTGGCCCATATCAGATTACTGAAATACTTGGAGATAATGCCTTCCGTTTGAAGACTCTCACGAGAGAAGATATCCCACTGCCTATCAATGGGCAATATTTGAAACATTATTTCTAGTCCTGAGCTATTTTTAGCTCTCCGCTCTGTATATATTTAGTTTAGGTTGCTCGCTTTGCTTTGGTTAGAGTAGGTTTCCCTTTTGGTTTGCTTGTTTTGCTTTTGTTAGAGTAGGTTTTCTTTGGTTTGTTTGTTTTGGTTTGCGTTGCTCTTGCTCTTGGTTCTTTCTCTTTTAGGATCTTTGGGTACATCTGTATGGCAATGGCAACAACATGGGCTTGATGTTCTTGGTATTTCCCTTACAAACTTTAATCATCCTTCCAGGACACCATGGTATGAACCCTCTATCCAATGTCACTTATCCTTATGTGGAGGCAAAGGGTTTTCTAGCCAATTTGAATAGGAATATATTGGGGTCTCATACTTTTAATTATTAAATGTACCTGAAATTGCAGAAGGTCCTTATAAGGTCTGAAACAGGTGAAAAATCCTTTTATGCTTTAGTGCCACTGTGGTTCTCAGCCCTGAGTGTGAACCTCACTGTTCACAGGATGAATGACATAAGTAAAAGAAAAGATATAAAAAAAAGGAAAAAAGTAAAGAGAAAAAGAGAAAATTTTGAAAATGAAAGGTTTGAATTCAACTTATCAGGGGGATCTAAATATCTCTACCGGGGCTATAGACGCCTGGCTAGCAGTAGAGCTATGCTCAGGAGGATCACAACGATAACCTCGTCGAGGCTATGAATACCTGACTGGCAGCGAGGCTCTATCCAAGTTGCTTTTAGGGTATGAATATTTACGTAGCTTGTTCATACCAAGTTTGATCCTTGTTGTAACTGAGGGGGGGTAATGAATGCATGTGCACACACTTTGACCCTGGTATAGGAAAATTTGAATGACTAGGGGTTTCTTTGTTTAAACATGGAGGTGGTGGTTGGATATCTGGTCTGTGAAACCATGAGTTCTGGGTTCTTGATTCTAGTTTGTCATCGAAATGCTCAGGAGCATTTCCCTAGCAGAGTCACCATTTGTTGTGCAGTTTTTGCACACACTTCCCACTTGGAGTAGGGACCCTCTTTTCAGGATGTCTTTTGACCTTTGGTTTCATCAGATCTATCTTTTTGAGGTCTTGATATGTTGGTTTTGTTGCTTTAGTCTTTCCTTGAGGCTTGAATTGATTGAAATTGAGTTTTAGGCAAAATTTGGGTTTTCACCTAAGTCTAAGATTTTCTAGCTCCTGCGGATTTTCCCGGGCTCTGGCTCACTATTTGTTTATCGTTGCATTTTGCGAAACCGGGTTTCTGCTTGACCCCAGGATTTTCCTGTCCCGGCGGATTTTCCCAGACTGTGTTAAAATCCCGAACTTCATTATATCCCCGGTTTCTACATTTATGTGAAATTCATGTCCATCCGGATTTTCGTGTATCTTGGGATTTTCCAAAATTCCATCTTGGGCTCGGGTTTCTAGATTTGTCAGACGCATCTTGTCGCTCATTAATGACCGAGGTACCTTTGCTCAGGCACATAAATGGGTGGATTTAAGACCTTTTTGGCATCATTTTAACTTCATCATTTGTTTGCTTGCTGCTCTAGCGATTGAGAGTTTTCATTCGAGCTTTTAGCATTGATTCTGAATCTCTTGCGTGTGGATTGATTGGAGCACTAGTTTAAGTCTTCATTGCTTTGGCGTGCTTGCTTCGTGGTTGCTTCTTCTAGTCTGAGTTTCGTCTGCAATAATCCATGGTAGGTGATCATTGTCCCTTTCATTTGTTTGTGTGATGATTGAGTGTTTTTGTATTGAATGATGATCATTTCGGGTCAGCCTTTTCTTGATTATGAGTTTGTGTTTATAGAGTTTGGGTTTGACTTTACTCTTCGCCAGTTTTCATCACCTCTGCTATACGTGTTTTGGTTTGCAAATTAGGTGTCAGATGCATCTTTATAGGTACATCTGAATAGGACTTTTCCCTTAGGCGTGCCATTCACTGTATTCTATGAAGATTAGGGTCTTGGGTCATTCACCCAAATTTTCCAAGGTTCAATAGGGTTATTTTGATTTCATGATTTATGATCACCCTCAACTTGCTGACACCTTGAGAAATCCTCGTGCACACTGGTTAATCGCCTAAATGATAGTTTTCCTTGCAATTTTAAGCTTATCTGGGCTTTGATGGCGGGGGCCTGTTCATCAAAATTAGGGCATTGCTATTTCACCATAAGGACTCATCCTTCAGAAACTTTGAGAGTTTGAAATCATTTGCATTCTCAATCTTGTTGGTTAGCATCAATTTCAGGACCGTTAGAATCCAAGCAGAAAAGATTGCATGATCATTTAGTCACCAGTTTGCGTGTCGCCGATCATCGGGTTCCCATGGTGTCTGCGGAATTTTTGTGCAACCAGATTTTCCCAGTTTAAGCTTATTCCGCAAAGTGGAGTAATTTTTGAAACACTTCAAGCTGTCCACGAAAATCCGTCCCATTCGGATTTTTTTAGGTTTCCTGTCTGGCTTTATCCTTTTTGATTTTTCAAAGATAGGATTAATGGAGTGAATGCTAATTGCTTATTTCTTGTTGCTAATGAATAAATTCCATGATAATCTAATGATTTTTTGGCTGTACTAACAATTTATGTGACTTATGATGACTTGGCAAAAGGAATCTGTTTGGGTCAGATTTCTCCAAAATTTTGCCCCGACTGGATTTTCCTGGTTTACACGGTTTTCCCAGACTGCTTTATTTTTTTGGATCTTCAAGGATCGGCGATTCGTGATGGATTTTAATTGCTTTATGCTAACCTTTGGATTGGAATATGCATGATAATTGGTACTTATGACAATTTTTTGTGAGTGCAGGCTGAATGAAGAAGGGCTGCTGTGGGAAAGTCAAAGGGTGACACGGAGGGGTCATCTATCTCGGAGGCAGACAGATACGAGGAGTTCAAACAAAGGACAGCTGAGAAGAATCTGTCAGTGCTAAGGAATGGCATGATGAAGTCAGGACTGGTGCATGTGGTAGGGTTTCCTCCAGCAATCCAGTGCTATGAGTTGATTTTAGAATGTGCCAGGCAATATGAATTCGATACATAAAGGGTCGTCAGTACTGAGGGAAGAGTCTTGGCCAACTTCAACCCTGTCTCTATTGCCCAGGCCTTTGACATGCCTGATCTGCCTTCAGTATGTGCTCTAAACATAGACTTGGCTAGGATGTATTATGAGAATGAGCCCATCAAATCTCAACCAATGATCAACTCTTGGTTGGAGAAGCCAAAGTCACACTATTCCAAACTCCCCAAGTAGTTGCATAGAGTCAAATTCAGGTCTGACATTTATGATGCTATAACATTTTTGAGCAGAGTAGCTAGTTTGAAGACTGTTGGTGTGTTAGAGATTTGGATGGTCCATGTGATCACCAAAATTGAGCAAGGGACTAACTATCATTTGGCCAGGCTTATTAGCTCTGAGATTGATAAATAGCTAAGGAATGTCCTGGAGACTAAGAGATTCACCATGTCCTCCTATGTCATGTATGTTCTTGACAGATTCTACCCATACAGGGGTTTGAATCCACGAGGGATATTCAAACAGGACATTGTCTATGAGGTCTATCTAGAACTCCACCTAGGACACCGGGTTTATAGAAGGGCCAATGATGCATTCACTATGCATATTACCCGGATGCTTCAGAATGCCAAGCATGTGAGATTGTCAGATGGAGCCAAAGGATTGATAAAGAATTATCAGGCCTGGTTAATTCAATTTCCCACCTTCACCTACATTAGAATTGATGGATGCCTGGTTGCTCCATATAGGTTACCTCGGTATCCCACTAATCACATTGTGTTATTGGAAATTGTCAGGAAGATTTGTGAATTTGATGCTATTGTAAAGAAGGAGAAGCATAAGAGAAGCTTCGGTGGAGATTTCCCTCTTGGAATTGGTGTAGCAGAAGTGTGCCCTTCCATCCAATCAGCACACACTGCAGGGGAAGAATTGGCAGCATATGGTTTCTCCTTCCACTCCAAAAGAATGAACTTTGATATCATAGGAGAGGCACAGAAGAAGGCCACTAGGAAGTACTGGCATAAAGGTGACCTAGAGGACTATTGGGCTAACATTAAGGATGACCTCGAAGCAAGAAAGAAGAGGTATTCCAGGCTCCCTATTGATGCAATCAGACAATACAATGTCAAGTTGATCCCGGACCAACTGGAGGATGATGGAAACTTGGTACAGGACCATGCCTTTGAGGCTGTGAAGGACAGGTCGATTGGGGAAATCAATTGGAATGAAGATGAGGTCATAGAGTTGGAGGACCTAATGGCCCCGGTCATGAAATTTACTTCTTCTTGGTTGAAACACAAGGTTTGGGAGCTAGAAAGTGAGAAGGTGACCTGTACCTTCAATTTGATGGGAGACCTCAATCCCATGTCTACTTTAGAGGAATCCGGGGAAGATGACCCCAAAGGGAAAACTCAAAAGAGCTCACCTTTCAAGATAAAGATTAGAGGCCCCAAGGAGAGTGAGCCGGAACCAAAAAGGAAGCCCAAGGGAAAGAAGGGAAATCAGACTTTGAAGATTGGTAAGTCCTCTGATGAGGAAGAGTTGGAAAAAGCAAAAGAGGAGGATGCTCCTCCACCATCGAAGAAGACAAGAACAACCAGGGTCTCAAAGAAGAAGAGTCAGGTTGCCTCAAAAGAGGAGCCTCCTATCATTGATGTAGAGAGCTCAGGGGAAAAGACTAAGGTCTATATGAGGAGATCCATGACTCCTTCTCCTAAGGAGGTTTTACAAAAGACTGATCCTTCTCCAAATGTGCCAGTTGTAGAGCCATCTAGGGCTGCTTCTTCTCCACCAAGCGCACCTGAGCCAGAAATTCTTGAGGAGCACGAAACCAGTGGAGAGGAAGAGCCATTGAAGGAAGGGACACTCTTCGGTGTGGCAGCTGAGCTCAAAGCTGAAGAGGTAGAAAAGAATCCTTCTCCTCTAGTGATGTATGAGGATTCCCAAGGGATTGGCAAAGGAAATGGATCGGCTGAGCAGAAAGAAGACATCCCTGCTAAGACCCCATCACCGGTGCAAGAGGTGGAGCTTGAGGAAGGTGATCAAGGTGAGCAGCTTTCTGAAAAGGAGAAAGATAAAACAACTGAAAAGGAAGAAGAGAAAATAACAGAACAACAAGAAGAAGCAAGAACAGAGGAAATCCGGGTAGAACCTGCAGCCCCGAACTAGCTTGAAAAAGAGATTGCAAGGAAGAAATAGGTGGTAGTTGAAGACACTCCCTTGGATTGGGATGAAATGATGTCCAAAATTGGAAAAGGGAAGAAAAAGAAGGCAGCTAAGATAGTCTCAAAGGTGGAAAGAGATGAAGCAAACAACAGGGTCATCCACATTGCCACCCCTACCATGGACAAAACTAGTGAAGAAGTCACTGGTCAGGATTACAATGTACAAACTATTAACCTTGGACCAGCATCCATGGAGCAGGACATAGAGGAATATGAAGGGTCTAGTGCTATGATTATTGGGAGATTGAGAAAGAAGACCCAGACCAAGCATGAGTTGAAGAAGGAGAATGAAAGACTTAGGAAATGCTAGGAAGAAGTGATGAAACCCCTGCAGTCTCTCCATCCTTCTTCTTCTGCCACTCCTGGCTTTCTGCCCAAGGAAACCATCTCTAAAATTTAGAAAATGAAAGCCTCAGCTCAAACTATAGTGGATTGGCTGAAGAATGTGCAAATAAAGGGATATGATACAATTAAGGAAATCTTATCGGTTGGGAAAGATGCAGTCAGAGCTAAAGAACTGCTAGAATATGTGTTGTCTCTAGATAAGGAAGACATTGACCTCTTACTGTAGAAATCCAAGATTATAATGGGACATGGTAAGGATCAACTGGTTGCAAATGGATTTCTTCCTTCTTCTAGGTTAGATGAACCCTGGGAATGGTTTGAGGCTCTACAGATGTAGCAGAAGGCCATGAAGAAGATTCAGAAATGGAAGAAACAAATAGATGGTGATCTTACTGTAGTGTATGATGAATGCATTGCATTCTTTGAGGTCATGACTGGAAGGAGGAAGATTTCCCCAAAATATCTGAGTCTAGAACAACTAAGAGAGTGGTGGCATGAAGTTTATGCCCCAGATTCTGAGAGTGTTATAACCGGCCACCAGTTAGATGATGCAACCACATATCTGGCAGTAATGGATAAGTATCAGGCCCACAAGGAGAATTGGGATAAGAATGTTAAACAGTCAAAGGAGGAGATTGGCTCCATTGAGTGTCGGCTTAGGATATTGCCTTTGCCACCTGTTGCCGAATTGGATAGAATATTCTTGAAGGTTCAAGGATCATCAGCTCAGAGTAAGGATAAGGGAAGTGGCAGTTAATGCCTATTTTGAGATTTGTGCTTCCCTAGTATCATAGGGCATGCATTGGACCGAACTACATTGGGGATTGTGTCAAGGCTGACCTTGATGATAGATGGCATTTAATGTATGCCTTATTTTGATTTCTAAGGCCAACTTGTTTTGGGCAATTATTCTTATCTTGTAAAAATGTTTGGCTGGGCCGACATATCTTGAGATTTGCTATAAAAGGCACTTTTGCCTCATTGTAAAGGGTTAGCTAGGAAGTAATAGAGATAAGTAAGAGCAGAAAAGAGCTAGAGTACTTTGTAGTAGGAGTAATATTCAATTTCTTAAAGCAAATACTGTATCAAAACAGTGGAATTGTTGCAACAATTTGATGATCTAATACAATTGAAGGCATTGTGGTTTTCCTGGTGCAATCTCTTGTGTTAGTTTATTTTGCATGGTTCTTGTTGTTCTATCTTTCAAATTGCTTAAAGATTTAGGGTTTAGTGTTCAAAATTAAATTAGCTTTAGTTTGATGAATGATGTTTTGATTTCATATCTGGAATGTTTGTAGCAATCTCTAGTCTATACTCCCAGTAACTATCTGATTGTAGTAGGCTGGTAAAGTCAACCTGGACCATATATTCATATGTGCTTAAGTTTGATTGTGGATGAATATCTGTGATTTGAAAATCTATATACCTTAGAAGATTGCACCGTTCTTGTTATATTGCATTGTGGGTTAAGCAGGAATTGGTTGTTTGAGGTTGGTCCATTCCAGATATCTGTTAGTTTCATTGTTCATTCTAGGAATAGTTCAGATCTTATCATATCCCTGCACCCTTATCTTTTGCTATTTCTTTATCATCTGGTTAGATTTAGGATCAGAGATCATTATATTGCAAAATCTGATAAATTGAAAGATACAGTTTGCTTGTAGTAAGGTCCCTTTGTGATTACTAGCATTTTCACATATTATCTGAGTTGTTTATGCATTGTCATGACCTGACACCCGAGAGACCTTGGGGTGATTTTCAGTGATTTATTGTTGAAAATAACCTTTCAAGAGAGATAGAATATTGTATTATGTCTGAGTTGTTGCTGTGCAGAAAACACCATCAACACATCTAACTTTGAATATTACAATCTTCAGACCCAATCCACAACCAAATCACAAAAATCCTTCCAAATTCCTTTTCATAGAGCTTTCAAAAACAAAATACAGTGAAGAAAACTTTTTGCAAAAAATTGCCATGCAAGAAGCTTTTTAGAAAAACTACCGTGAAAAATATTTTCACACCAAAGCTTTTAATTCATTTTCAATTAGCTCAAAGTCAGAAGAATTAATTGACAATCAAAATGTAATCAAGATTGATCAATTAGTTCCAACTTAAACAATTTACTCAAGATCACAATTTCTAACTCCAAATCAAAATTCTAACTCCAAATCAATATTTATAACATGTTAAAACAAACTCTTTTAAAATATCTAATTTTTAACATTTATTTAATTTTGCACATTAAAATTAACAAATACATTAAATAAATATTTTATTTAATTCAATTTAATAAATCCAGTTAATCAAACCTTTCCAACACTAATTCACAATTTGATAATTAAATTAATTAAACAAATCTATTTTAATTTAATAAATCAAACATCAAATACCATTATTTTAATCTAACATTTAGATAAAATTACATTAAATCAAATAAATTAATTAATTCCTAAACAAAATGCAAACAAGAATGACACAATGGAACCAAACGACAAAACAACAATAGGTGACAACACAAATACACATCTCGTAAAGGAACAATGGCTTAAAAGGAGTGTTACATTATCTCTGAAACAACATATTTCCATTGGGTTAGGGCACACTCAGACCTAACAAGCAAGTGGAGATGATGCCTGGTACTTGCATACTGCATCAAACAACACTGTTAAACATATCATCATAAATGAACAATCACACCATGAAAGAGAGTCACAACATAGTAGGATACTCACAAGTGAGTTACGCTACATTGTCTCTTTCAACAAGACTAACATATAGTACTACAACATAAACAATATCAAATACATCATCAACACAATATATAACCAACATAGTATGAGTGTCGTAACTGAAATAATATAGCATAGTATCAAAATAGTTAAAGCAAATATCAACAAAACATAAACAATATGAAACAAAGTAGAGAAATTGGAGGGACACTACAAAACACTTAAAATTTCTTGAAAATTGTGAAAAAAACTCTAACTGTGACTCATTCACCACTCTAGGCGAATTAGTCCTAATCTATATTTTAAAATACCTTTAACAACATTAAAAACCTCATTTTTGTGCTTCCTAAGCTTTTTGGTAACATATACTATAAGTCTGGAAAATTTTGGGAACATCTATTTTATGCATCTAGGTCAAAAACATCAATTTAGGGTAGTCATTTTTGAAATCATTTCAATAGAAGGCATCACTAGATCTAAAAAATGTTCACATTTCTGAAAAAAATTATAACATGGATAAAAGTACTTTTCAATTTTGCATATACAATGTTCACATTCATAAAACTTTGCATAAGTCTGATAAAAGTACTTTTCATTTTTGGATATACAATGTTTGCATTCTTAAATTTTTGCATACATTAGATAAAAGTAATTTTCATTTTCGGATATGCATTATTTACATTATTAAAGCATTGCATAAGATGGTTAGAATTTCTTTTCATTTTTGTTCAAACAATGGTAGTACCTTACATTTCTAGGCATGCTAAGAAAAAATCATATCCCTTCCCTATGAGAGTGTTTTAGTAAAAGAGAATACAACCTTGGACTTTCCTAATGATCATATCTGTTCTTCTCCTAATATCTCTCCTATTGGCAAAGAAGATATTTTGGTGTTATAATAACCAATCAATGAGAGTTTTGAGAATCCTAGTTGTCTCTCTCCTTCTACCTCTCTTATTAGGAAAGACATTGATGAACAAGAAGAAACAACCATCAGTAATCACGATGATAGCATAACACAACAAGAAATATTGAAACTTCAACTATCCCATATTAATCTCCTAACATCTTCCCCTCTTGTGATAATGTTTTAGAGGATGAAAGCATAAGTGAGGAAGATATGTTGGTGTTGGATGATCAAACCTTTAAGATCTATAATAACCCTCTCTATGATCATTCTCCTACCTATCCTATTTTGGAAGACATTAGGGAACAAAGGAATGAAATCATAAATAATCACAACAATCACACTTTTCCTTCTCTTAGTATCTCTCCTAGTTGTGAAGAAGATACTTTGATCATTGAAAGTCATGAGAATCTTAATTGTCCTTCTTCACCTAGGGAAACCCTTATTAAGCAAGACAATTCAACCATTGATAATTCCCCTACTTGTGATGAAGACATTTTGGAAGAACCAATCCTTGAATGTCAAGAACATTTGGTTTGTAGTTCTCCTAACAACTCTTCTCCTAGGGAGAATATCATGGTGCTAGAAAATGACAAAAATAGTAAGGTGGCTTCCTTAAGTGATGATAAAAAGGTAGTTCTAGATTTCCCTTTATTAGAAATACATCAAACCAAGACTACTAAAGTTATGAATGCACAAGTTTCCATTAGATCCCCCTTGATTAATGGACCTCCTACATATCTCATAGGACATCCTAAGAATCCTCTAATTCTTTACCCCCCCTCACAATGACCAAAAATTGAAAACAAACCCAAACTTATCCTTTACCCACCTAGGAATAATGTGTTGTTGAAGTCAAAATCATAATACCATTTATCATACATATAACACTAGAATCAATCTGCAACCAATCCAAACAACTTCAAATTCCCTCCCTTTTCCTAATCCTATTTTTCCTAGTGCTCCTTGTTTAACTTTGCATAGTGGGAAGGAGTATGATCTTGTTGAAAAACTTAAGAATACTCCTACAAATATATCCCTATGGGACCTAATTCAGAATTCACCTAATTATCACACTATGCTTCAAACAACATTGCAACAAGTTGTGGTTCCCTCTAGTGCAAACACAAATGACATATCGGTCATGATTCAAGGAATAAACACTAGCATTTTTTTCCACCAAAGTGAACTCCCACCTTTGAAAGTGCAAACAAAAAATGATGCTTTCATGATAATAGCCTACTCCAATAGATTAGGAATAAAGAGAACCCTTGTTGACAATGGTTCCACTCTTAATGTGTGCAGTGTATCCCTTTTGGATAAGCTTGGTGTGGAAAAATCAAACATTCAACCTAAATCTTTATCTATTAAAGGATTTGAAAATGTAGGAACACAACCACTTGGTGTGATCACATTTCCTATTACAACTAGAAAGGCCACATTAGAGACACCAATTCATGTTATGCCTCATAATCTTTCATATAATATTCTCTTAAATAGACCATGGATTCATGCAATGAATAGGGTGCCTTTTACTCTTCATCATAAAGTGAAGTATATTTATAGATAGAAAGTGCACACACTTGAAGCTGAACCCAAGCCAAACAATTGTTTGAACATTGAGAAATGAAAGGAAAATCCTTTGACAACATTAGCACCAACTACATAAGTGGAAGCAATGCAACAAAAAGAAAAAGAAAAATATATTGATCAAATCACGAGGCTATTAGAAGATGATTGGGGTTTCTTAGACTTTGAACAAACATTCATGGGAGAATACAAGATCATAAACAAAGAGTCTAAAAAGGGAAAAGAAAAAGTGGTAATGTCAACACAAAATTTAGAAGACCCTCCGAAAGCATCCACCTCAACCACTTTAGAAGAAAAGACAACATGCACAACAAACTTTTATAAAAGTTATATCAACAACCTCTGAATCCTAAAGAAATGGAAAATATTTATGGAAGAGGTTATGAGATTATGAAACAACTTGGATATAGTGGAAAGGGATGTGGTGCTAGAGAATAAGGTATCCATGTCCCTATAAAACCTAACATGCAAGAAACAATTAATGGTCCTTGTTATTGTCATTTTCTAGAAATAAAAAAGCCTTTGTTAATATCAAAACTCTAACAAAATATTTTTCTAAGTTGACTTTAATAGTAGTGCATCCTAAACTGATAAACACTAGTGGTCTTGGTTGTTACCCTTTGCAAGAAACAAAACAAAAAAATAATTTTTTGCTCAATTCCAATGTCAACTTGCAAAACACTAATGATTTGAATTCATTAGATTTTACACTTTCCTGTAAAGGAGAGAAAAAATCTCACAATCTAAATAGTTTTGTGTAGGTATGACACCTTATACTAAGCAAGAGATGTCTTTGTTGCAAAATAATAAAACATCCTTTACTTTTGATCAATAGAGTAACGTAACAAGACTACTCCAAGATTTTTTGATATCTCCACCTCCAAGAACATGAAAGAAATTTTACTACAAGAGTTCATTTTGTGCATATCATATAGTTCTTGGTCATTCTACTAACGAATGTAAGGCTTTGAGTAATCAAATTCAACATCTCAAGGAGTATGGTGCTCTTCCTTGTGTTGAAGCACCTAATTCCTCTAACTAATACTTACTTTCATCCTATTTGGCTCATCCTTTCCTTGCACTAACTGGGGGAAAGGTGTTAGGTAGCCTTGTCCTCGTATGTCACTTGTTGTCTCTTTTGGCTAGTTGACCACCTTTCATGTATATATAAGTCAAAGCTTGGGATGTGAACAACATTCCTTAATTTGGTTTGCATGTGACATACTGAGTTTTGGGGGAAACCCCTTCCATTTTCATGAAGTAGCTTTTTGGATACATATTACTTGGCATAGGGCTTTCCGAGTAAGCTCTCATGTATTCTTCTACTTTAAATATATTTCTCACAACAATGGTGTTAGCAACCACTTTAAAGTGGGGGCATACATCAACACTCATGTTTCGCTGTGCGATTTTATTTTTTCTCATGATGTGTCCTTTTCTTGGTGGCGTGATTGGGTTTTATTTCCTCCAAGTGCGAGATATTTTGTTTGAGTTTCCCTCTCTTGGAGACATTATGCATGATGCTCCCTAAGAAGATACCTTGCATGAATTAAGAAAAATACCTTTGAACATACCTTACACTATCTTGCATTTACAATACCTATTATATGGCCACCTAGATTAACACACCTTGCATGCTTGTGGTGCCATCTTGTTCATTCATGAGTTCCAAGCATACTAATTTTTACTTGCCTCATGAAGCTTGAAGTTCATTGTTTGTTCATGAGCTCCAAGCATACAAAGTTTTGCTTGCCTCATGAAGCTCGAAGATCATTTTTTCATGGTTCCCTATCAAAGTTATTATGAGCTATAATTTTGGTATGGTTGGATAAGAAGCCAATCTAAGACATGAATTTTCCTTAGCCACTCATGTGTATGAGCACATATCAGTTGTATGTGTCTCACCTTCTTAGATTACTCACCTAGCAGACACTCTAAAGTTCAGTGGCCCCAAAGTGAGCACCTTTTTTTCAAAGCTAGATCCACTTATCTTATTCTTTCCTTTCTTCTTTATATCTTTGGCATTATATGTTTGTGTATATTTTTTTGCTACCTATCATACACCTTGTGTGTGTCCTTTTGTGCTCATGTTGGTTTGATGGAGGGTCTCAGATTTTGGGGGCTTGGCCACCTCCTTTAATTTTTGTGTCCTTTTCCATCTACATTGGTACATTTGGACCCCTCTTGAATGTGTGCTTTAGTGTGAATTTGAAGCAAGTTCATCCTCTCACTAAAGTGGGGGCTAAATATAGTGTCAAAAAATGACATTACTTACATTTTAACACTTGATTTGGGAATAATTAATGATAAATTGGAATTAATGTTGCCTTGATCTAGTGTTTTGAGGTGTTTTACACATCCACATTAGATCTTGGGCCCTTCTTAAGCTAAATTAACTTAACTTTTCCTTAATTTAATGTTGTAAAATGTATTTATTTACACCTTCACATTAAATTTAGGAGGCTTGTAAATTAAGTGGACCTAATCTAATGTTGTAATGTGTTCTACACATTCACATTGGATTTAGAGCCCTTTTTAGCTTAAATAGACCCAAATTTTCCTTAATTTAATGTTTTAAAGTGTATTTATTTACACTTTCTCATTGGATTTTGGGCCCTCTTGCATTTATGACCTTTATATCATCATTAATACGCCCCTATGATCCCATATAATGAATCCCAAGGCATATTTAAATCAAAAGCCCAACAATATCAACATATAAGCTTAATTTACACACTCTCTGACACCTTATCAATCAAAATAGGCCCTATGGGACCCATTTTCCACTTTGGGTGAATGAGTCCCATCTGGGTGGGACCCATTCACCACATATGGAAAATGAGTCCCATTTGGCCTATTTTCAAGGTTTTAAGCAAAAAAATTGGTTTTAATTTTAATTTTTTTCTATGTTAGCCTTTGGGATGAAATAAATGGTCATTTGAGTGTGTTTCCTATATAAAAAAGATTTCAAATCACTATTTCATACAAGCATTCATGACATCAAGTCAAGTAAGCAAGAGTTAAGGATTCCAAGACTTCACAAGATTGTTAGGGGAGTTTTCAACACCATTTCTAAAGCATTCAAGAGTAGAATTCTTCATTAATGGTTGCAACTATTCAAGATACATCATGTCAGAGATTATCAAGCATTAAGCATGTTATTGAGCTATATTTTGATGTAGCATTGAAGATCCAAGATCAAGCATTTTTCTACACCTATTGTTAAGATCAAGATCTACATCCTTCATGGCCATTTCATGTTCAGTTGTAGATTTACAAGAAATCATTCAAGGTATCATTGTATACATTTCATATCCTATGAACTTCATGTTTCATGTCCTTGTTTTATTGTTTTATCATTTGGTTTAATTACCTAAAAGGGGTTTGACCAAGGAAAACCCCTATTCACTAACAATCAACAAGTTTTTCTCCTCTTTATATGTGTGATTGTAGATCTAAGTGCCTTGGAGCTTGAATGATCATTGAAGACTAGGTTGCAAGGGTGGAGAAAGTCATCAACTTGTCAAAAGGTTGCTATTTTCACAAAAGGAAACTTACAGTCCTAAAAATTAGGGTTTCAGATCTGAAAACAAAGGGGAACAGAAAAAGCAGATAGTGAAAACTAGATTCAAACCTTGAAGCTCCAAAAAATCCAAACTAGACTCATTTTCCACATGTGGTGAATGAGTACCAGTGTAGGTGTTTTTCAATTTTTTTTGTAGATTTAGATATCCTTTTGTTTGAAATTTTCTCTTGTGCAAAAATATAGAACTAGGACTGATTCACTCAGAATAATGAATGAGTCCCACTAGGTCAGAAAGTTAGAATTTCCAACATTTCAGAGCTCCTTCCAATTATCTTTAGATTCCTAGGTGTACAAATTTCATTTGTCATCTTGTTATTTTATTTTATATGCATTTTTAAGCCATCTAGTTCAAGTTTTTTTTTTTTTTTTTTCAAAGAATTTGAAATTGCACCTTATAATGTAGTAAAGGGAGTAAAAGCAGCTTTTTACGGGCTATGAACCAGATACAACAAACCACAAGAAACAATAACATGACACAAAAGCCAGTAGTACAGGAGCTACTTGAGCACTTTATTGATGAGAGTTTGAACCACAGTGGCCGTCCACAACGTAGCTGACTTGACCACGAACCCGCCCTTATTGGCCATGGTTCCAAGTTTGAATCATGTGGGTTTTGCATTTCATCTTTCTCATTGTCTTTTCAAGTTTAAACTTGGTGAGTGAACCACATCATTAGATCTTAATCAATCCCTTGAGTAGATCCTCTTACCTTTATTGCACTCTTGGGTTGATATCTATCAGGCATCCTTGAATGTTAGTTGGAGAAAAGTGATGTTCTATGTCCAAAACCATAATGCATCCATTTTTCAACTAAAAACTTATATTTAAATTAGACATTTTGAAAAAATCTTAACAAATAAATTTTTAACTACTTTCACTTGAATTGAACCCTAAACTATATGAAAAAAATTAAATACACATAACATACACTCAATCAAGTTGAGGAACATGAAACTCACATTGAAATCAAAATATGAAATACTTTCAATTAAATTGAAAAACTTAAACTAATTTTAAAAAATAGTTATTTTTGAATTTAATTCATGTTGTCATCACTTTCAATTCCCCATTTTAAACAAAGAAAACCCCACCAAGTACTTAACTAAAAATCAAAATTTTCTTTTGCTAGTCTTTAACCAAGTTTACAAACCTTTGTCAGATACCAATGAAATTTATGACTTCATTCCCACTCAATGTTTCCACAAGCTTAAAATTTAAAGCCCTTTTGTATTAGTCTTTGTGGAAGTTGTTAGTTGGTACATAGTTGCCAAAATGACTATATGGCCACAAGAGTGAACCAAATGGGAATAGATCAATTAATAAAGAGACTTGGTGAACTCTTAAAAATTTCAACAACCTTCATCGATTCTCAATAGGGTTCCCAAATCTTCTTCGTCCCTACCATTGTTTTTAGGTTAAGTGGTGGGTTCTCTTCTAAGTTTTATTTGTAAAAGAAAGAAGGGGTCAATGAGCAAATTAAAGTGTTTGAAAATTATTTCAGCATGGTGGTGCACAAGAAGGCTTTCATAAATAGGATGTATTCTGAAGTATTTCAAGATTGTACCCATAAATTGATAACCAATGCATTCAAAAGCTAAATAGTGCTTCACTAACAATGATGTGTTTAATGAAAGATAAGATACTTGTAGGAATAAAGATTTCATGAGAAATGCATCCATAGATGCTAAAGTCATTCACTATGAGCATTAAATGGAAAGCTTATCACATGAAGAAATGAACATAAAAGAAAAAATAAGATTTCTAGGACATTCCCATTATACAGAGTAGTTTAAAAGTAAAAAAGATAGATATATTTATATATTTATCATAAAAAAATTTGTATTTCATCATCACAAAAAGAGGAATTTAGTAGCACAAGGGGTCTTAGATGCCAAGAGTAAATATGACGACCTTGATGGCCTCAATGACTTGGTGCATACACTTGATCTGCATAGGTGAAAAGACATTATAATTCAATTCAACAAAGTGGTGAAGCTCTCCATGTTGTTATGCTCAAGCCTAACATGTAGCAAGGTGATAGCTTGACTAGCTCTCTTACTATACAAAGCAGGGATAAATTTAAGAACCCCCCTCGAAAAAGGTATGAAATCCTAGAGAATCTTGTATGCTTCCCAAAAAATATTATTTTATTGGTGATTTTTTTTGTTTTTAGGAAAAAAATCTGATCAATTGGTGAATCTTTTGTTATCGCTAGAAATCTGTGGAAAATCTTAGTGAATTGCAATTTTTTTAAAACCAATAAAATATTTTCATTGGTGATTAAAACCTATTTTCAAATGAATAAAATATTTTGATTAGCAAATTAAACATGTTTTCAAGCCAACAAAATATTTCTATTAGCGAATTAAACCTATACTCAAACAAATAAAATATTTTTTTTGGTGATTCAAAAATGTTTTCAAACCAAAAATATATTTTCATTGGTGAATTAACCCTATTTTCAAATGAATAAAAAAAATATTGGTGAATTAAACATAATGTCAAACCAATAAAAAATTCATTGGAAAAATAAATTGGCATGCCAATAATAAATCATACCGTGAGTGGTGGAAATATCAAATGCTACATATTGTTCTATTCTGGGAAAAAATTTCCACATCCAAATTCATTCATAAAGTGTTTGAAATGGGTAAAAGTGTCAACATATTCATTATTTTTGAAGCCAAATGTCAGTACAAACCAATATAACCCACAACCATTCGATGATTTTTTTATGGACGACTATAGTTGCATTTCAAAAGTAAATTTCTGAAGCACT
>VDFB02329685.1:0-27646 GCA_007258455.2 Sequoia sempervirens
TGGTCAAATTTAGTGGAAGTTGCAATGATCTGTAAATTAGTGAAAGCCCGGCCTTACTACTACTCATCACAGATGGATCGTTGAAGGATTAAATGAATTTCACTTTCTAAGCAAGTATCTTAAAAGTGATATAGAAATAAATGGAGAGCAACGACACAATAATGGCTAAGAATGGCTAAGAATGTTTTTTTCATTTCATTGTGTAAGACATGAGATATAATGGAATTGGTAGATCATTTAGCAATTATGCATTCACTTATAAGGATTGAAACACAATTGAAACAAAACCTTTGATTTAGGAAGATAATTAGACTCCATTATTAATAGGCTAATGTTATGCTTGCAATAGGGAGAGAGGGGGAGATAGAGATGAAGAAATCGAGAGATATAGAGGAAAAGGGAGAGGGAGATATCGATAGTGAAATAGAGTGATAGGGAGATAGAGATATAAGAAGATATATAGAGGGGGGAAGGAAGAAAGAGATAAAGAGGTGGATAGAGAGAGACAAATACAGTTCATCGCTGCAATACATAAATATGGCGGGAAAAGATAAAGGAAAATATGCATGTTGATGGCCGTACCTCTTACACCCTATCAATTTTCTTCAATAGCGACTCATTCACCTTATTTTATTATCAATGCTAGGAAATATCTAGGGTAATATACAATCTGTCTGTTTCAAGAATTTCAACAGGGAATATATATAATAAATTGCGGGCCTAGTAAAATGTCTGAATTTCTTGCAAATTTTTTTGGAACAACTAAGGCAGAATAATACTCTGACAAGAAAAATTAACATCCTTGAAAAAGAAACTGACAAAAGACCAAATTTCCCTCATATGCAGAAATGATGAGCTATTGTTAAAATAGTTGTGCTGAAGTGATTTTTCTAACTTAAGGGCTTACATTGTATTATATGTGAAATCTACACCACAAGAGATATAAGTAACAGGAAAGTCTCTCCCTGCCACCATATTTGTACGAAGCAAAGCTCATGTCACCCATGTTCCATTCTATCATTAAAGAAGCTAAGATGTTGAATTCTATCATTAAAGAAGCTAAGATGTTGAAGCCTGCATAAGGTACTCTGAAATTGCATACATCCAGAGAATGTTCAATGTCTAGCCAAAGCAATTGTTGGCAAACAAATAGGATACTACTGAATAAGCCATGTAATAGAATTTTAAGACATCTGTAATTCGGAGGGAAGTTGGGAACTGTTAAGCTTAAGAGAAACAGATGTAATAATTCTAACACAACCAAAAGCATATGCCTTAAGGAAACCCAAGACTACCTTCTACTTGTGAGAAAAAAATTGTTAGACAATGCCAATAAAAGTCTGGAGGTCATTTTATAAAGAATTAACTATGAAGAGAGTTTAAAGATGACTTACTGGTAAAAGTAGCAATGCCTCTTGGTTTATCCTCCTTGGTCTTGGCTGGGGAAAAATTAAGTAATCACGTTACAACACCTCAGAATTATATGCTATTTCCACCCAAGAATGACAAGAAAGGCTACTGTGAGAAGATCCTTCAATTGTATAATGTATTTGAATGGCTAGGGTAGCAAGCATGAATAATATTTCTCGTTAATTATATTTTGAGAAAGATACTATCATCTCTTAAGAAAGTTTTCTTATGAGTAGAATTTCCAACTTATCATATATTTCTAATTAGTGTAGGAATCTTCACTATAATATACATTTATCTGTTATAGCTTCACTGAGTTCTACTATTATGGAGTGACAATGAAATGTTGTTATGGTATCAAATTTTCTAATGCTTTTAGAGGAATGGGTTTTATAAGGTAGATTGTTGAAGACAGCTTTGGCCGTGTTCAACACCCTCACTGCTTCGGATTTAGGCCTGAACTGGCATCCATACCAACACGGCAACACCCATACTTGCTTTGATCGGTCGACTGAAGCATCATTTTGCATCATTTTTCTTCGTCGATGCCGACCCCACCCCATCACAACCTTCTCATTATCTCTCTCTCCAATAACTGGTCCCATTCTTCATTAGAACTTCTTGATTTTCCTCTTGAACTTCCCAATCTCTCTCCTGTGTATTCACCAGGTTCAGGAGAAATACTCTGCCCACTACCCTGCTTGTTAATGCCACTACGCTGAGATGAAAACCTGCCCTCTTCATTGTCCATGCTGGTGGATCATTTTTTCCTCTTTCCCAGTCCTTCATCCTCAAACTTTAAATCTCTGGGGGAATTGTACTCCTCTGCCCACCGTGTTGTGGATATATACCGAGACGGAGGGTGGTAAGACTCTTCCTCATCTTCAAGTTGCTTGGGGCTGTTGGGCAACTGCCCAGGCTCTCTTTCCTCCTCTGACAATGATAACAGCCGACGATCTTGCATTGGGATATAACTAACACTAGTACCGTCCACTTTCTCATTGCTTCATTGTCTGGAACACTGGGATTGGGTAACGGCGGAGAAACTAAATCTTCCAACACCCTTGTAGAGGAATGGAGGTGTAGGTCCTTTTCATTCAAATAATCTGCCCGCTGACTTACTGAGAGAATTATTTTTTAAAAGGGTAACAACTCTTGATCCAGAACCCTGAGAGGTGGCTCTATTTCTGATAGAAGTTGTAATTTTGGCATTTGGATACGTTAATTCTCTAGGGCGATTAGAATTCACTAAAAGTTAGGGGGGTAACGGAGGGATCGGAGGAAGTTTTGTGGGGCTTACCTTAGAAGAAACAACACCATCTACAACACTAGAGGACCCTAAATTATTACTCACCATCCTAGTCTGAATCCCCGTCCCTATCCCTGTCCCTGAATTCATCGTCTCTGCAGCCTCCATGCCTGTCGAACACCATGGCAAGCGCTGAAAAGCCAATTCCGCCTCTTATAATCCCGGCCTCGAAAATTCCGACAGAAGACCCTAGAAAAACTCAGCTTTAGAAAATCTGAGGAAAAACTGTCAAATAAAACCCTACAAAAAATTGCTCCTACCTTGACAGTGATTTTATTTTTTGAATCTTCGATCTTATTATCCTTAAAAAGTTGTTAAAATATACTGCCCTTTAGTTTTTATAAGCAGGTAGCAATCTCACCTAGGGTTTTATTTTCATATGCTTCCAATGAAATAAATCATAATAAAGGGAAAATGTGCAGAGCAGAAGAATGTAGTGTTACGATTGGTGCTTACCTAGGTGTGCCCATGGGGCTGCTCTGGTTCGGCGACTGATACACTTGAGCAAAGACTAGTAGCTCGCGGGACGAACGAGAATGTAACAAGGTCGTTTTCCAAAATACAACACAACCTACCGCAACTCTGCTGTTAGAAAAAGTAGCGTAGAGAAAAATATGTGAGGAAATTTCGTTGGTCCTCGATGAAATCCCGCATCTTCTAAAACGTTGACCGTTGATTATAATGTTTTATTGCTCGCCCACTTTCAAATTGGTTGCAGGAGATCAACGGCGGCAATCATTTCAATCGTTGGCCAAGTCTATAGAGAGGGGTCAACCATTGATTTTAAAACTTAGGTTCGTCTCTTTCAAATAGGATACGCCTTCGGCGTAAATTATTAAAAAAGTGACATGATTGTTCACATTTGTAGTCAACTACCAACTACTAAATCTTGGACTTATAAATGGAGAATCTGATAGATATAGATTATTGAGCATGAGGCATGTCATTTTACATAGTTTACTATATTATGAAATATGCATAGTTATTTCATGGGATTTTTCACAAGATTGTTCATTTTCTCCAGCATGGGGAGAAGACTGGATAAAGTTAAGAGTGTCTCTTATATAAATTAAGGTTTCCAAAAGTTTTGTTATCGATCCCTCTTGCAAAGGATTCTCCATGAGATCAAATTGTTCCCTCATAGTTGTTGCAAAATGACTTGATTTCTCTATAATCTTAGATTGATTTATAATTCCTTTTATTTGTTGTCCATTGAATTTTAACTTTCAAAAAAATTATTGACCAAGGGATTTATTGTCTTATGATAATCATTTGGTTGATTGTAGAACTAATATTTAGGATACACAATAGATATGGCTTCAAGTAGTTCATCTCAAGGGAATCATTTTAAAATATATGAGGAAAGAGATTTCAAAATACTCTTTAAATTTATATTTATAAAATTAACAATGTTAAATTTTTTCTTGTAATAGTTACTTCTTTGGTAGAGTGCATCACCATGGTAAAATAGGGCATTGGTATCTCAAATCCAAATACAAAGACACATTACTCCCCACTTGCATTAAATTGTAAAAAAATGACATGATTGTTCACATCTATAATCAACTGCCAACTACTAAATTTTAGACTTATAAATGGGGAATCTGATTGTTAGGAATTAGTGTTCACATGGTTGTTTAGGTTAGCATTATTAGTATGTTTAATATAGAGTTATGTATGTTAATATTAAGTTGTTGAGAAACAACTTAATATTATAGTGAGTGTTTGTTTGTATTATGAGTTGTTTTAACAACTCATATATTTAGGAGTTTGTTTATTTGCTAGTCACATAATTATCTATGAGTTGTTATAGGACGTTTCCTATAATATAGGAAATACAAGTCCTATATAAATGAAAAGTGTATTGAAGAAAATTGAATTCAAATATTATTATTGTGTGTATAATTTTCAGTCAGCCTTTGCTCAAATTTTCTAATATGGTATCAGAGCAACTATGGGCTTAACTCTTTCACAAGAGGGCCCAAGAATATGAGAGAATCTTGAGTAATAATTTTTTGTAGATCTAGGATTAATTAGCATAAGGGAGTAGAGATTAGCAATCGCAGGTTGACGTTTTTAAGCTCGAGTTTGATTTATTGTTTAGTGTGCTTGGAAGTAGTTGTGGACCGCGGGGAGAGATCAATTTCCAAGCACAAATGTGGTCATCATTTTTATTTAGATTGCATTGGTCAACATTTAATGCCAAGGGAGCAATACAATGTCCAAACTGTAGGCATGTAGAGCATTGTCAATGGCTCTAAGCTAATGGATGTCGTCCACATGAAGAGTTCATAGTTGAAGATTTAACAAATAATGAGTACCTATATGATATGCAGTACAAAAAAATGTCATTTGGCTTCCCATGGTGTCCATATCAAGGTTCATTTTCTTGATTCTCGGTATATCTCAAGGATGTTGAGTCTTCATTTAGCTAGCTTGATCTGATAGTTAATTTTTTGTATAGTAAGCATTCAAATGCTTCAAATGGGGCTCATTTATGCTCATGTTTTGCTGTCTGTGGTACTTCTCGTGCAAGGAAAATGCTAGTTGCCATAAATAATGTGGGATCCTCTAATACCTTTGGTGACCCGAGTTCCTATCATCAAAATGGGGCGTCAATGATTGGTGCCATGTTTGCTTCCCACAAATTTTCTGCTTTTGAAGCACATCATCATAATTGGCATGCTTTTAATACATTTCATGGTAACAACAGTATGCCTAGTGCAGAGGATCCAACCTTACATACATTGTTGTCACATGATAGGCTTGGAATACCTAGAATGGACTCTAAACGCCTCCAAAGAATAGGATCTTCTATGCTGTCTAGTTATGTTGTTTGTGGGTTTTATCCCCTGACAATCCATGGTTTTTTCAATTACTGTATATTAGGAGGCAACAGAGGTTGGAGGATACTCAAAAACCTCTTGTCAGTCACTAGTGATGAGGCCACAAAATTATTTGTGCCAAAATGACTAAAGCCAAGATTGGTTTCCAGGTAGTAGCGGAAACTATCTCATATCATTTGTGATCAGCGTGGCAATGATCTATAATGGTGGTTGCATATGCGACAATGAGGGATTTGTGTTCTCAAAATTTTTATTTGTGGTTAGATGTGTATGTCCCCAATCACATTTTTTGGTTGTATGTGAATGGATGTGTTTGTCCCCATTCACAAGATGATGTAAGTGATTGAAAGTTTTTGTCCCTAGTCACAGGAGTTGGTGATTATGATTGGATGTGTTTGTCCCTAATCATAATTGTTGTGAGCAGATGTGTGTGTCCTTGTTCATGATTGATGTTGGATAGATGTGTTTGTTCCTATCCAAACTTGACATTAGACCTTGGATAGATGTGTTAGTCCCTATCCTTGGATCCATGGATAGATGTGTTTGTCCCCATCCTTGGATGAAAGTAAATTAAGTGTAGTGAGGTTTGTTCCACTATTGCTTGACATGAGTAGATGTGTATGCCCCTACTCTTATCTTATATTGTTTGGTGAGCTACTGTGTGTGGTCATCAAGTATTGTGATGTAGTTTCACCTCATGTTCACACTAAGGGAGTGTTAGGAATTAGCGTTCACATGGTTGTTTAGGTTAGCATTATTAGTATGTTTAATATAGGGTTATGTATGTTAATATTAATTTGTTGAGAAATAACTTAATATTATAGTGAGTGTTTGTTTGTATTATGAGTTATTTTAACAACTCATATATTTAGGAGTTTGTTTATTTGTTAGTCACACAATTCTCTATGAGTTGTTATAGGATGTTTCCTATAATATAGGAAATACAAGTCCTATATATATGCAAAGTGTATTGAAGAAAATTGAATTCAAATATTATTATTAAGTGTATAATTTTCAGTCTACCTTTGCTCAAATTTTCTAATACTGATAGATATAGATTATTGAGCGTGAGGCATGTCATCCTACATAGTTTACTATATTCTAAAATATGCATAGTTATTTCATGGGATTTTTCACAAGATTGTTCATTTTCTCCAACATGGGGAGAAGATCAAATAAAGTTAAGAGTGTCTCTTATATCATTTAACCTATGTAGGAGGTTAGGAGCTTTGTCTACTGTGTGGCGATGTTTGTGTATTACTCCAATCAAGGATTGATATTTTGAAAAAAATTGTTGCACTAGTCCACGCAAGGAGATCCATTTGGTATCAACATCCTTAAGAAGCTTGTTTCCTATGGTTATTTCCTCAATTTGTTTGAAATTCCATAAATTGTTAAGGACTTCGGTAAAAGTATGAGTAGAGCTTGTGGACTAAATTTTCAACTTTTGATACTAAAGGAAACTTTCTCATAATTTTAAATGCAAAATTTATTTTGTGACTCATAGAATTAATGAAAATTTTGTATGGTGAAGAAGTAGTTTGTATCTTACACAAAGGTCATTCCTACGAGCTTGCATTATTAAGACTCTACCAAATTCTACACGCACCAACATTTTGGCAATGTGAAGTAACTCATACCTCCAATTTCATTCAAAGATTTCTTAACTAGTTCAGATAGATTTTGCAATGTCGAATTCTCTTTCATTTTATAAACACAAAGTAGATGAGGTTGATGAAGATTTTTGTGTATAGTATACACATACATATATACCCAATAAGTATAATCTACTACTATAACTTCATCTAAAAAAAGTAATAAAAGTTGACTCTTTATTTTTTCCTATAAATCTTATTTCTTCACCTTAGCAAGATAGCTTACCCATTCCCATTCACTATTTATTAACCAATGTGTGTTAGAAAAGTTAGGAACACCAAAAAAAACTATTATATTCTAGGTAGTCTATCATAGGATGCCCTCTAGTCAAAATATGAAAAATAACACTCAACTCAATATTTTTTTCCATTTGTGCTCCTATCATTATCTTTCTAAATTGAGCTTGAATTGACCCTCTAGATTCAACAAGATTTTTCTTTCTTTGCATATGTGCATCATATTGGGGGGATACTTAACATGAAGACATACTTTTATTTTACATCTTATCATTGATTTTTTGTTTCAGTCTATGATTTGTTTTCATAAACTTTATAGATTTGCTTTTCTATAGTGTCAGTTTTTAGCTACAAATTCTTGTCCCTTGTATATTTCTAATTACAAGTCTTGCATTAACATTTTGTTAAAGGTTCATCTTTGTTTACATTCTCCACTAGTTCAATGAATGGGCATTTTGATATCCAATCAATCTAAAAATTCCTTGTCACATTCCACTCGCACCTCAATTTTTATTTGGATTTTATTTCCCCCTTCCATGAATCAACATCACCTACGATGTTGTCATCCAAGTTAATAAAATCATTCTGGCTACCTTGGGTATCCCCTGGAATAGCTTCTATAGATGTGAGACCCATCTGTTGATACTAGATATTATGCTACTTTATTCTTTTAGATAGACATAGTTTGATTATTAGATGCTACATTTGTTGATGTTTAGCAACGTCGGGCCTCTTACTTCTAGCCATGAATTGTATCAAAACATAAATTAAATGTAGCCTAAATGGCTAATTAATTCATTGGAGGTTTGAGAAAAATAAATAAATAATATTTAATTATTGCTAATCAAATTTGTATGAGGCCGACTTCATTGAATCACCACCTTTGCATGAGTTACAATCTTTCAATAATGGGCCGAATTTGTGATACAAGACACAACTTATGGATCCTATCCCTTCGACTTGTATATATATAAGTTGTTTAGTTGATCGATCATCATATTCATTCATTGTTCAATTTCATAGAAGTGCGAGTTTATTCAAGAGTAGATCAAAGTCTTCTAAGAAGGCCGAATTTATCATCAAGGAAGATTGATATTATTATCAAGAGGTTGCATCAAGGTTGGTGCTGATATTTGGCCTTGTGATTGGCCACATTGTAAAGAGACTTGCTGATTATTATTCAATATATAAGTGATATATTGTTGTTGGGTTTTTCTCCCTCAAGTTGGAGGGTTTTCCCAGGGTATATGTTGTGTCAAATTATGTGAAATTGTTTTAATTCTACTTATTTAATCTCTGATCCTAAAGCTAACAACATTATGATGCAAACTGATACTTTATGATGTTATTCTTGTTATGATGATTTAGACATTAGAATTTATATTTGATTTAGTATTATGATGATTTGAATGTCAGACCTTATATTTGATGATTATTGTTGATTATTGATGCATGAGTAGAATTGATGTATAATTGATGGTTTCATGATGAAATGATAATTGTGATATATATGTTAATTGCAATATTGGGATGAGTAAGATTATTGAGTTTTCAAATGAAATTATGAAATTAGTTTTATTATTTTATAAAAATTGAATAAATGTTATTATGCAAATTCAATGATTATGACTATATGAGATTGTGATAATTATGAATTGGTATTTTGATGTGATTTAAAAATGTGTGATGAAAATCTTGTGATGTGAATTTTTGTGTTTTATTTTAAGTTACTTTGGCTATATATTTTTATCGGATGTATTAATGTGTGAAATTGAGTGTGTAGGTATAAATTCCATGGCCAATGGAATTGGGGGTCTTCAAGGAACCTAATGTGATAAACCCTATGAATATCGACTATAGTCCATTTGGAGGGACTATAGTCTTAATGTGATGTAATTTATGTGAAGTGGCTTGAGACATGAATGTATTTTATTATAAAGTTTTTAAGTCTTGAAGTTACATTTAAGTTGTAAATTTTATATTGAGAGTATTTTGGAATTTTAATTTATTTGAGTCAAAAGGGGTGGATAAAGAGTTATTTAATGTAATTATGTCACTTTTAAACCCCTAGGGCGTTAATCCAAGGGTTAGGCACTTAATTTAACTCATATCTTGAACTAAACTCAAGATATGACCTCTCAAAAAACCTATTTTTAAGGGTGACAAATTTGGAGTTGAAATGGGGTGTGCATTGATTAATTCCAATCAGATACTCATTTGTCTCCAAATTCCTTAATGCAAGGGATGTTTTGAAAATAAATCTTGAGTTGACTTGTTTTTCTTTTGTGATATTGAGTCTTTGTAGGAAGAAGTGGAATAGATTCCTTCCAATTTTAGTCCTTCACTTAAGTGAACTGAGAGGGAGTGTGTTTATTCACAAGGGGGTGACAAGTGTCACCACTTAATTTGTGAGGATTGAAATGGGGTTTTATTTATCTCTTTCTTCTTAGAATTTTTAGGGTTCTTCTTTTTGGGGTTTTGTAATTTTTGGTTCTCGTTGAAGAAGTTTTTGGTGAAAAGAGTTTGGATAAAAGCTTGGAGCTCTTCTACAATTCTCCCTTCATTTCAATTCCATTATGTTTGATTTTGTTTGAAACTATAGAATGTATAAAAGATTATGAGTATTTGTTTGAATATTTTTTTTACTTTTGTGTGTTGTTCAATTGTGATTGGGTTGTCATGGGGATGGTTCTCTTAGCTTTTGAGAGCTCCTCAAGTATGAGGTTGAGAGAGGATAATCTCCCATGGGGAAACCTCCAACCTTTGAAAAGGTGGAGATTTGGGTATGAGTACCCACATTATTGGAGTATGGAGTTTTGGGTATGAGTACTTAGTTTACTGTGGAGTTTGGATGGATTGATAAATGAAGAGAAGTTTGTTACTATATATGATCTTTATATTTATTTCACCATTGGGTAGTGGTGTCACCTAGTCTCCCCCTTCTTGAAGCTTGAGAAGATTCAATGTGAATGTGGATCATTAGGTTCAGGTTTTATTGTATATGTATGTGTGTTCAATGTTGTTGCATGATTTGAGATTCTATGTAACCTGGTTCCTATGATGGCCTCTAAGCTTGGGGGTGACTGGTTTTTTAGTCAAGGGTTGGGTGGTGAGCACCCCATTGACTATAGAAGAAAATTTGTGTCATGTGTAGGTTTTATAGATTTGAAAAAGAGCTTACAGATTTGAGTAAGTTGCAAGTTTTAGACTGTCTACGTTCCTTTGTAAATGTTATTGAAAGTGTTATTTCATAATGTAAAATTACCCTATTGTGTAGATTGTAAAATCCATGTGAATGCTATTGTAAATAAATAACTGGAAAGATTGGAATTGTATATTGTAAGAGAAAGGATTGTTTATTGTTTTATATGGATCTATGTAACTATAGTTTTCAAAAGAGCCTATGAAATATGAAACATTGAAGATAAAGTAATTGTTGTGTTTCAATTTTATAAAAAAAAAATGAAATAATTTTTTTTCTTGTATTTGTTATGAAGGGTGTCCTGATAAGCATGAGTGGTAAATTTTATGTCACCAACGTAAATGTTAATGCTAATTTTGATAATAAATATAAGAGTAATGTAGAGGTCAGTAATGAGGTAAAAATAGTATACTATAATATTATAAGAGATAATAAAGGAATGTTAATGTTAATAGTAATATTAAAATTAGTAACTATGTTAATGATTATTTATCATTTATATTATTCTTAGTAATAACATTAGTAAAGTGAATCAACCACTAAGATTTAATCCTTTTCACTCAAGGTTTAGTGGCATTAGCTTAAGTTTTTTTGTTGTATTGAAGTAATGCAGTTACAAAGAATAAAGTGCAGCTAAAAAGTTGCAGTGAGAAACTATACAAGAACCATTACAACGAGCTGTACAAACAACCACAACTCAAAAAAGACCCAGATCAAAACCAATGTACATAGCAACAACTTATAAGGTCACAATAAGCTGAAAAGATACATAAAAAATGAAATACAAAAACACTATACAACTTGGAAAGAGAACTTAAACCTTGCTTGATATAAAATTCTTTTCTACTTAGCAATTGTTCAACTTGCAACTTGATTTGTTGAATTTGAAAACTCAATATGGGATTCTTCAAAACCTCATTTTGAAGCATAAGAAATAGGGCATCAAGACAAAAAATTATATCAAAGTAAAGTCGTAAAAGAACAACTTCTTAATTATCATTATTGTTAGTAAAAACAACTGCATCTATTCTCCATATATGTAACAAAATAGCATGTCTCACACCATCAACAATTCTATTATCATAAAGACCAACTCTAAGAAGAGCTTCTTTCTAGCTTAACTTGTGAGTAAAGATAGCAAAAAAATATTAAACACAACATTCCATAGCTTTGCATTAGCTTAAGTTGCCCTGCCTAAGTTAGTATATTAAAAAAAATTAGGTTAGACTAACAATTTGTATGTAAATAATGAGAGAGATATAACGATCAAACTAACACTAACAATAAGAGTAGTATTAATGAAAGATAATATGCGATATAAATTCACATCAAGGGAATATGCACATTGTGTTGTCAAATTGGTGATAGATGAAATCTAGATATTGAAAATAGGCTTTTAAATAGTCAATCCCAAAAATTGTATATTATCACCATTTCAGATGCTTGAAGCTAGCGTGAAAACCAAGAAACTTACACTAGCATAGACAATATTAATGATAGGAAGTATCACCTCTGGGTTATTTAATGTTTATAATACTAGCAATTACTGTGTGTACAATGGCTTGAAGATGTGTGTAAATTTTAGCTAATTATTTTGTTCATATTCAGGAGTTCCATTAAAGATAGTAAATTTACAGAGCTTGGACTCCAATTTTACTAAGTTGGGGAAAGCAAATGTTGCCCATTTGGGACAGAGCAAATCAAACTTATTCATCGCTAAAATGCCACAGATTTAATGCCCAAAATAGACAAGAATAGAAGAAACATAAGAATCCCAAATTCATCAATTCACATTTCCAATACCATCAACGCCAGAGATATTTTATGAAGTACACTTGATGCTCGGAATCCCCAAAAAGAACAAAACCTCCAATGCTTTAGAAACAGAAATAACACTAAACCATTGTAAAACTTCACAAAGGAATAACAAAACAAACCCATTTGTACACAACAATTGAATTAAATAAGAGGATATAAGGGAGTTCTGAGCATTTGACCTTGCTGATCCAAGCAGTGATAGAAGGTGAATACCAAATTCCAAAGAAAATAAAACAAAAGAACTCGATGAAACCATGAAACACAAATTGGCCAGCAACGATTTTCCTCAAGATTTTGCACAAATTGTATCACGCGGGTGTGACTGGCAGTATAACGCCACATTCCACAACCTTTGTTAACATCTACTCTACCAATGCTAAAATGGGAGCTTTGGAATAGGGTATGGACTTTCATCGCAGCATAAAAGATGGAGGTACATTTTTTTTCAATGTTGTAATTTCAACTGCCTTCTAGTTATGTATGTAAAAAGTGGACACATAGACAAGGCACATGAACTGTTTGACAGAATGCCTCAAAGAAAATGATTCGAGGGCCTGGAAACATTGTAGGTTGTGCGAAAGAAAAAAAAAATGATTTATTGAAAGGGCTTTTGAAAATTTCAAGTAAATAAAGTAGACAGACCTGTAACCAAATCCCACAACATTTAGTCATGAAAGAAATCCAATTTGGTCAAAGCACAGGAAATACACATGAGGCATTAAAGATAGCGCATCATGGAATGCTAGATTATGGGGAAGCACAAAATATACTTATTAAAAAGCTGTAGAAACTTTCACACAAATACAATAGTCAAGTGCAACACCATATACAGTGAGCTTAGCTATTACCCTTCTTCGCCTAAGATAGTATGGGAGTTTTAGAGCAGGGAAAGAACATGTCTTCCACAATTTGCGGGCATAAGTTGTGCAAAATGTTTTCGGTGGTAGGGTTGAAGGCATATGTTTCTTAGTTCGGTGTTCATCATGATTTTGCTGATGAGGGGCTCTGAGATTACCCTGTGGCCAAAAATTACAAATGAAAGAGGCAGGAGAAGGGTCAAGGCGATGGCTCTTATTATAACATTTGAAAAACTCAACGGGAGTGATGACAAGAAAACAACGACAGATAAAACAACGGATCCTCTTTCGATAAATAACAATAGAATTGTTTAGATTGAAATAAAACACAACAGAGAATGATCAGGTGATGTATAGATTCAAAAGGAAAAATCTTCAAAAGCAGACTGGCAAGTGACTTACCTCAAGATTCTGCACTAATTGTGTCCCGATGTCCGATGCGAGAAGAGAAAATGGACAGAATTTGTAGGAAACCCTACAAAGCAGAAATCGCTTGCTGCTTCAATCTATTCACAAAAACAATAAGTACCTAAAGCCTGTCCGTGTGAAAGCGATTTAGGGTTTGGGGCAAAATGCATAAGGCGGCGAAAAGAGTAAATGCATCACAAAGCAGAGGGTACACCAACTCACATTCTCAGTAAATACATGAACAGGGTAGAAGGGAAAACGACAAGAAGCATTGAACGATGGAGATCTATTCTGTGGTGTTGCACCCTTTATCCTGCGATTTGAACCGTCGATAGAAGAAATGGGTTGGAAAAACTTCATTGAGGGAACGACTTTGGCGTAATTAATACTAAATCTAATACTTCTTATAGTAATAAGAGATGATATTGAGACTAATGTCGTTAATAAATAGAAATAATATATATCAGTAGTAATATTAATGGAAAATATTAATATTAATATTATTAATAATAAAAGTAACATTGATGTTATTTTATTATGAGTGGTTAATGCTTGCATTAATATTATAAATGCTTATGACTAATATGAATATTAGGTACGACACAAGTTGGTGCACATAATATTTCTACGAGATATATTTTAATATTGATATTAATAATATTAGTAGTATTTGGAATGTTAACAATATTATAGAAAGGATCAATATTAATATTCGTTTATGCTAGAAATCAATAATGTTAATAATGATAGTTTAAATATTGATAGTGTTATATAATGAAACTAAGAAAATATACCTTATTTTCTGTAACTTTTAGTTCTCTCATAGGTAATAGTGTCTATTACACATAAAGTCATTAAGGGTAATAAAAGAGTAACAAAATCAACTCTTTATAATGCTTCTACCCAAGCCTTCGTTCCTATCACCATTTCTTAAGAAATTTGATAAACAACCTTCGATGACATTAGTATCTGAAGTGAACGTCTATAATAGTGTTGGAAACATTATATTATGATGTTCACATAATTGGTGTATCTATCATTAGTGGTTACAGTGTGGCATATATTTTAGTTGATATGAGTGTATGTAGTTGGTAGTGAATCGTGTTTATATGTGTTTGATAAAAAAATTGTTAGTTGTGTTTTTTCCATAACTATGAAATTTAGGGCATGACAACAAAATTATCATCCAATTCAATTCACTCATTTTGATCTTCCTCTGAGGTATTTCCTTCTTTGTTAATATTTGGTGCAAGTGCTGATGTTGTAACTCCATCTTGATTTGATGGATCACAAAAATTTCTAAAGTATGACATTATAGTTTTATATTTTGATGACCACCCTTCACCACTTTCAAGAGTCTTACTCTCATTCCTTCTCGACATCTCTGATGAAATAAAAACTACAAAAACATCATTTTAAAGAAGGAATCATAAAATATAGATCCCTAGACCCTAGATGTCTCCATACTTAATATCATCTATAATAAGAATCAAGTAAGAATGAAAAAGAGATAAAAAACATTATCACTATAAAGAAATGATCACTTCTCTTTAGGTTTTCATTAACTCATTAATGCGACAATGCTTATAGTTGTAACTTGCCTACAATTTGAATTGAGAGCTCATAATTGAACAAAATATGTACAAATAAATCAAACTTTTGATTTTATTTATAGTAATCCATATTTAGTGAGTTTGATAGGAATTCTAAATGGTATACTAATAATTTGGTGAATCCTGCATGATTGTAAAATGATACATGTAAATATTGGGCAAATCAAACCTTGACACAACACATGTAGTAAATTTTCAAGGCAATTACATGGACCTAGGATTAACATGGATTTATAATAGTATTGGCGAAATGGGTCCTCATATACAATTAATTTTTTATGTTATTAGTGAAATGGGTCCTCACACATAACAAAATTTTAATGTTGTTGATGAAATGGGTCCTCACAAAAAATGAACCTTAAATGATATTGGGAAATATGTGGGTAAATTAATGCATGCATACAAAATTATAAGTAAAAATATTAATTAGACCATTGGAAACATGTAGTTTGTTATGTAAAAAATATTAATTACATATGCCTCATAAAATAAATTGATGAAAAATTGAAATGCATTGGATCAATAATTCATAAAATTTGAATGATTTGGCCATCCTATTGGTTGCAATATGTTCACTAATTTCAAACTGGGAACTATTTGTCAATTGGTGAAGATTCACCACTAAAATTATCCTTGTAACTCAATGACTTGTATGCCATTGACTCTCTACACAAAATCCATACAATAGTCATGCACAAGAGTGAGTGTCACTAAGCATTGGAGCTTTGTGTATGCCGATCACAATAAAATATTCACATAAAGCCAATGAAAATTTATGATATTATACCATATATTCCATTCAACACTAATCCACACCTTATGCCACATTCCATTAGAACCATTACACACAAGTAAAGTCTCACACTCGTGATGCATGACACTAAGCACGCCATACAAGTTTGATGCAACCTCCAAAAAGAAACCATACAACTTAATTAAATAAATGCCATTAGAACCTTCAAAAAACTCGTACAACTCAATGACATGTATTTTATTGATCCTTTACATAAAATCCACACAATCATCATGCACAAGAGTGATATTTACTAACCGTTGGAGCTTTGTGCATATTAATCATGATGCAAGCTTCATAAAAAATAATAAATCTCATAGGATACTATTCTATTCAACTCTAATCCAAACCATATGTTACATTATATTAGATCCATCACACTTAAAGAGTCAAATCTCATAGCCTTGATGCATTAACAAGCATAGTAGGAACACCATACTAGTTTAATGCAACCTCCAAAAATAAAACCCATACAACTCAATTAAATAAATGTCATTTGAACCTTAAAATTAAACCCCTAAAAATTAATGATATATGTCAATATCCTTCACACAAAATTCATATAATCATCATCTAGAAGAGTCAATGTAATTTGATCATGATACAATAATAAAAAAAATCATGCAAAATACATACAAATTCAATGGTATTCACAATCTTCAATCACATTTCATTCTAGAACCATAACATATAAGAGCCAAATCTCATACCCATTATGCATGAACAAGCACACTAGGCACACCATATGAGTTCGGTGCAACCTCTAAACACAACCAATACAACTTTATTACATAAATTCCATTAGAACCTTCAAACAAAACCCATACAACTTAAATATATAAATGTGATTAGAACCTTTAAACAAAACCTTTACAAATTAATGGCATATATGCCATTAGTACCTTAAAAAACACCTAAAACTTAATAATATATATCATTATATCCTTCACCCAAAATTCATATGATCATCTTGTAGAAGAGTCAATGTCATTCAATCATGATGCATTAACATAAAAAAACAAACAAAATTCATATAAATTCAATGACATTCACAAAAAACCATACAACTTGATCACATATATGTCACTAGACCATTCACTTAAAGTCATATAATCATCCATAATAGTGAATGTCATAAACCATAATGCATGTTATGTGACATTTTCCCCAAGAAGGAAAAATTATGAAAAAACCCTTTAAAATTAAAGGGAGAATAAAGGATATTATGATCCTTTGATTAAATGAGATATTAATAAAGCATATGTGTAAAATCTCTCTTAAGGAGGTGGAAACATAATTATTTATTGAAATAATTATTAAATGGAAATCTCGTGAAAGGGTGTGATGGTTTGGAAAACCACCCCTTAAAGTTTATATAAAGCATTTGTGTGAGACTTGGAAAAAAAAGGGGAAAAATATTCAAGAAGAATATAAAAGAGGAAAATCAAGTGAAGCACATTGTGGGAATAGGGTTTCAGGTTAGCAGGTTGTGAGTAGGACGGAGAAGGGGCACTCCTACAGTGGGTGTCCAACCTGGGGTACAAGTGCGTGCACTCAGGACAGTCCTGGCCAGGGCATGGTTTTGTGGCATGAGTGTTGAGCATTGTTCCAGTGGAACCAACACTCATGTAGAGCAGCAAAGTCTGCTTTCCTCCCAGACTGCTCATAGATGGAAGAGGATGAACCAGGGACCATTCCAGCAATAGTTGGGGATTTCTTCTACACATTTCCAAAGATAAGTATTAAAGCTTAATAAATTGTATGAGCAATAAAGTGTTTAAATATTTGAGTTTATTGAATTAATAATTTATTGATGGCATGCTTGAATGTATTGAGTGAAATTATTGATCAATTTATTTAATTTCAAAGTCTTTACTTGAACTATAAATATTATATTAAAATTTGTGCATAAAAGTTTTGGGATTAATCTGTGCAAACAATTTAAATCATTGCATTTTTTATATTTGGGAATTAGTTTCATTTCAATGCATGAATAAGCACACTAGAAAAACCATCAAAGCTTGACGCGCACTAGCCATGGTACAAGCTTAACACAAAGTCCATCAATACTCATAGGATGCTATGCATAAGAGTGAATGTCACAAATCATGGTGCATGAATAAGGACCCTAGGCACATCATATGAGTGTTGGAGTAATTAGGACATCACTTGATAATTAATTAATCATTAACTAATTATTAAGTCCCTTATTACTTTATTCACTTAATCTAAACTTAGCAGTGCTTTTTTATTATTAGATTGGACCCAATATAGGTCAATTTATCTTATTGCATGAGATTAAGACACTTATACAATCTAATCAAATTCTCATTAAGGGTTTTCTTTTTTATGCTTTTATAAGCATTCTCATTCATTGTAATCATTTATTCATATTAATTCATCGCACAATCAATTGCTTTTCTAGATCGTTTCTTCTCAAGGTTGTATGAGTATATCAAAGGCTTTTTCTCTTTGGATGTGATAGGCATTTTGGTTGTAGGTGATTTCTGGGAGCTATGGGGTTCACTATCAACTCCAACATGGTATTAGAGCACCAAATCTATGACTTCCTATCAAAGTTTTGAGAGATCTAGCCTTGAGGGAAAAATTGGCTCATCTTAAGGTAAAATGGATATCATCGTTGAGTCCAAAATGACCAAAAACTTAAAGATTGCCTACCCTTTGTCAAAATTGAGAAAGTTGAAAAAAACATTTTTTTTAAGTTGAGAATTTGTATGAAATTTCATACAACCATATGGCTCCATACAACCCTAACTCCATTTCTTTGTAGGTACTTTCAAGTTTAAATTCTATTTTTTATTCTTCATCAAAATTCAAAAAAATCAACAATTTTCATTTTTTTTTTGGAAAAAAATAATTAGTTTTTTGAAAAAGGCTTTTAAAGCCTTGTTGGTCGCAACAGCAAGCCGTACAGGTTGTGGGGATGATTGGTAGCTCCTACAGCCATCGGCGATGGCCAACAAAGCCTTTGGTAGCAGCCTTTGCCTCCTCAACCGATAGGCTTCATAGCCGCTTAATGATTTTACTCCCCTGCTCGTCATCCTTTCAACAACAGAGCTAGTAAAACTAGAAATTTTAAATCTGGCCCACAATTTCTTGTAGAATATTCTGAGTATCTTAGGCAATTGACAACATAATCTTGGCAAGCATATTTCGATCAAATAAGATATACAGATGAAATTGGTTTTTTCGGTGACCGATAATTTTTTTCTAACAGATAGGTAATATTCCTTATATATTTCATCCATTGATGTTAGCGCGACATCAACAGTATGACCCCTTCAAGCTCCCTTCTAACCCTCTTTTGTTCTAAAGGAGCATTTTTTTCTTTTTGGCATAACTTGGGCATACAATTTCAAAATTGAGCAAACAAGATATCATTGGAAAGTTGGTTTCGAGTACTTTATTGTGGTGTAGGTCTCATCATTAGATTTTGCTAATGGTTCTTGTTATTCTCAGTCAAAGTTAGATCTTCATTTTTTGCTTTCGAGCTCACAACCTTTTTCTTGTATCTTTGATTTTTATGATTCAAGTGGTATTGGAAAGGTATTTCAAAGCTCTTCGGATCCATTTGTGCATCTTTTTTAGAATACATCCCAAGTAAATTTTATTCAATTTTTTGTGATTTCACATTCTGCTTAATTACATAGATGTCTTGGCACTTGGAAAGATTTCTTTGTGTTGGATGACTTTATTTGATCTTCTTTATATGCATTGAGGTTTTCAATCTCTAATTTTTCATTTGAGGAAGTATCATGGGTTTTTCTCTTTATCCTTCTATTGTCATTCTACTGAAGGATACCTACGAGTCTTGGAAAAATAGAATCTTGACACATCTCAAGTAGCTTGATCTTTTGCCTTATCTATATGGACTCATACCTACATCAAACACACCAAGGAGTTATTTAGCATGGGGTATTATCAATGATCATGTTATAGGGTTATATGTTATAGTGTTGATCTTGACACTATGTGTGATGTATCAGGCATTGATTGTCCCCACACACTCTAGAATCGACTTTGGGAGATCCATGGAGACCCTCATATGTCTCCATACCCAAAGGATCCTATTGCAAATTGTCTCATTCCTCTTGTAGATGCAAAATTCATACCCATTGATGATGATACTTTAGATGAGCTTGAATATATCATAGGTCTTGCATGTTCTAATGGTTTAGAGACTTGTCTTCGTGTTCTTCCTCTTCAAATTGAGACTTAATCACCATCTTCTATAGTTCATGATTAGCTTGGAATTGCCACATCTTTGGCCCCTATTGGTTCAGTGCAGTAGGACATCCATCTTCTTCCAAACACAACTACTTGGGATTCGTATCTTACAGGAATATCATCCTTGTTTGTAGAGTCTTATATTATAGATCTAGAGGATTACTTTGAGGACATCCATATTCTCTTTGTTGATAGCCACATCATTGTTGTTGGCCCATCATCTTCATCACCTTTACAACTTGTTTTACATCAATCTTCACTAGTTTGTGGATTGACATCATCCCTTTCCAACATGTGGACACTTGAGCACTTTTTAGAGGCACAAATTGTTTGGATTTGGATTCATGATTCACCCAACTTTTTGGATTGGATTCTCCAATCACTAGTGGATATGTTTCTTCCTAAGGGAAGAAATGTTGTTTGCAAACAATGGATCATATTTTATCTTTAGGTGTTCATCATTGGCACATGAGCTACTTCTTTATGGGGTGATTCATATCCTCATTTTCTCTCTCCTATTGGGGGGTATTTATTGTACTTATGTGGAAAAAGGAGTCCTTGGGGGGTTACATTGAGTCCTATCCTTCTTACACTAGTGCAATCATTTCATTTTCTCTCTTTTAAAGAGGAGTTTTTTCCATGTAGTTTTCTCCTTTTCTCTAGTTATGAGAGTTTTATTTGTTTGTATATGGGTACCTCATCAAGACTTGTATCCGAGACCCATACATGCATCCATCATTACATTTCTTCATAAGGGTTTTTAGTTTCTCCCTAAGTTAATCTTAAGGGAGGGTGTTGGAGTAATTAGGACATCACTTGATAATTAATTAATTATTAAGTCCCTTATTAATTTATTCACTTAAGCTAAACTTAGGAGTACTTTTTTATTGTTAGATTGGACTAAATATAGGTCAAGTTGTCTCATTGCATGAGATTAAAACACTTGCCACAATCTAATCAAATCCTCATCTAGGATTTATTTTTTATGCTTTTATAAGCATTCTCATTCATTGTAATCATTCATTTAGATTCATTCATTACATAATCAATTGCTTTTTTGGATAATTTATTTTCAAAGTTGCATGAGCATATTAATGGTTTTTCTCTTCAAATGTGATAGGCATTTTGGTTGCAGGTGATTTCTAGGAGCTATGGGGTTCATTATCAACTCCAATAAGAAGTTTGATATGCATTAGCTATGCCACAAGATTAAAATAAAATCCATCAAAAATCATATGATATTATGCCATATATCCCATTCAACCCTAATGCACACCATATATTTCACATTCTATTAGAACCATCACACAAGAGTTAATGCCACTCAACCATGATACATGAACAAAACTAGGCATTGCATATGAGTTTTATTTCTATTAGGAATATAATCAATGCAACTTAATCATACTACATAAGCACACTAAGACACATTATAAAATTCAATTTGACATACATGCTATTAGACCCTTGAAAAAAATATATATAACCATTTATAGGTTATTGTCATCAATCTTAATGTACAGGAACACTCATCACTCTAAAGTAGTTAGATTCAAATTAGATATTAAAATTTCAAAAAAAAATTATACAACCTAATGAATCATAAGAAGTTTCATGTAAAATTCATACAATCGTCATGCATAAGAGTTAATGCCACTCAACCACAATGCATAAACAAACACATTAGGAACACCATTGGAATTTAATGCAACCTTCAAACAAAACCCATACAACTCAATGAATATTTATCTTATTAGAATCTTTAAGAAAATCCCATACAACTTAATGATATATGTCATTAGACCTTTCATGTAAAAATTAAATAATCATCATGCACAAGAAAGTCGATGTCTCTTAATAACGATATAGGAGGAAGCACACTAGGCATATCAAAGACATTTGATGCAACCTTCAAACAAAGTTCATATAATTAAATAACATGTCATTATGTCCTTTATGCAAAATCCATACAATCATTGCATGGATCACTTGTCACTAGACCATGATAGCATAAACATGCACAATATACACTCCTTAAGATTTTTTTGCATACTTTAAACAAACCTCATAAGACTCCATGCCATATCTCACTAGACCCTTCACACAAAAGCTATACAATCACCATGATATAATTAATGTCACTCAACCATGTTGCATGATTAAGTACACCATGCAATATGTTGAAGTTTGATACAACTATCAAATAAAACCCATGGAACTAAATGACATATATTCATTTGACCCTTCATACAAAATCCATATAATCATCATGTGCTAGTGTGAATGTCACTAGACCCTTCACACAAAAGCCATAAGATCATACTATGCATATTGTAGGAGTTTGATAAAAAATTAAACAAAACTTATACAACCCAATAAGATGTCACTAGACTCTTCACACAAAAGCTATACAATCACTACGATAAAAAACAATTCCACTCAATCATGATGCAATAACATGTACAACATGCACACTCTAGGACTTTGACATAACCATAAAACAAGACCAATACAACTCAATGGAATATATGTCATTGACCCTTCATGCAAAATCCATATAATCATTGCATGGGTCACTTGTCACTAGACCATGATAGCATAAACATGCACAATATACACTCCTTAGGAGTTTTTTTCATACTTTAAACAAACCTCATAAGACTCCATGCCATATCTCACTAGACCTTTCACACAAAAGCTATACAATCACCATGATAAAATTAATGTCACTCAAACATGTTGCATGATTAAGTACACCATGCAATATGTTGAAGTTTGATACAACTATCAAATAAAACCCATGGAACTAAATGACATATATTCATTTGAACCTTCATACAAAATCCATATAATCATCATGTGTTAGTGTGAATGTCACTAGACCCTTCACACAAAAGCCATAAGATCACACTACGCATATTGTAGGAGTTTGATAAAAAAAAAAAAAACTTATACAACCCAATAAGATGTCACTAGACTCTTCACACAAAAGCTATACAATCACTATGATAAAAAACAATGCCACTCAATCATGATGCAATATCAAGTACAACATGCACACTCTAGGACTTTGACATAACCATAAAACAAGACCAATACAACTCAATGGAATATATGTCATTGACCCTTCATGCAAAATCCATATAATCATATTATGCACAATAATGAATGTCACTAGATCCTTTGCACAAAAGGCATTTAATCATCATGTTTAAAATTAATCACTTGACTATGGTGCATGAAGATGCACACTAAAGACACCATACAACTTTAATGCAATAATAAAATATAACCCATAAAACAATAACACACATTTAACCTTCAAATGAAACCCATATAACCTAATCATGTCATTAGACCCTTCACACAAAAGCTATACAATCATTATGCAGGAGGGTGCATGTCATTGGACAAACACACAATGCACAACATAGAAGTTTGATGCAACCATCAAACAAAACCCATACAAATTAATGACATACATCTTTTGATATTTTACACAAAATCCATATAATCGTCATGCAAAAGAGCAAATATCACTAATCATATGAATAAATAAACACACTAGGAAAAGCATAGGAACTTTGTGCAAACTAGTAATGATGCAATGATCACACAAAAATAATGACACCTATAGGGTACTATACATGTCCATACAAGTTTGATGCTACCTTCAAAAAAATCCAATACAAATTGATGAAATATTCCATTAGAACCTCTAAAGAAAAGACACACAACTCAATTATATATAATTCATTAGAAACTTCACGTAAATGCCATACAATCATTATGTAGAAGAAATGATGTTTGTCAACTATGATGCATGAACAAGCACACTAGGAACACTATAAAGTTTAATGTAAAATTTAATCTCATATAAATCCATGACAAATATTTCATTATAACCTTCATTCAAAATCCATACAACTTAATGACATGACATGTTCATAGACCCTTCACACGAAAGCCATTTAATCATCATGCACAAGAGTGAATAACACTGATCACAACCTATAAATAAGCACATCAACCATGATGCAAGCTTCATATAAACACAATGATACTAATTATCCATACATATATGTCATTCATCCCAAATACACACCATAAGCGTCACATTCCATTAGAAACATAACACACAAGAGTCAATGTCACTTAATCATGATGCATGAATAAAAATACTAGGCATGCCATAGGAATTTGATGTACATGATTGATATCATCAATGTTATTTAACTCTAATCTATAAGGGAACTAGAATGCATCATAAAAAATTACGGGTATTGTATCCCTTTAGATAATTGATAGAAGAGCTATATAATCAATTACATAGTCAATATCATCAATTCTAATACAAAAGAATACAAATCACTCCACTATACTTAGATATATATTAAGCACAATTTTTTTCCCCAAAATTTATAAAACTTGATCAATCATCAAACCTTTCACATAAAAGGAATGTAGACATAATGTATAAGAGTCATGGTTACTCAACCACATATACACCATTAGAACCTTAAAATAAAATCCATAGTACTCAAATGCATATAAGCCACACAAATTTTGCACAAAACCCATAAGACTCAATCAATCATTAGACCTTTCACACAAAAGCAATGTAATCATAATGTATAAGAGTCAAGGTTGTTCAACCATGATGCACAAACAAGAACACTAGGAACATTATGAAAGTATTATGGGGCCTTGAAATAAAACCCATACTATTGAATCATAAATATGCCATTGTAACCTCCAAAGAAAACCCCTACAACTTAACATACATGTCATTATACCCTTCACACAAAAGCAATATTATCATCATGCACAAGAGTCAATCTCACTCAATCATGATGAATGAACAAGAACTAAACACATCAGAGGAGTTTGATGAAATCTTCAAACAAGTCCCATAAAAGTAACATATGTAGTTAGAACCTTCACACAAAAGCCATACAATCATGATGCACATTGACTTTTGCATCTCAACTATGATTATGTAAACAAGCTCACTAGGAACACCATAGGAACTTGATGTAAACTTCAAGAAAAAACCATACAACTCAATGACGTATATTGTATTACCTTCAAACAAAATCCAACTCAATGACATATATTTCTTTAAACTCTTCATGCAAAAGATATGCAATTATCATGCAAAAGAGTCAATGTCACTTGGTCATGATACATAGACATGCCATTGAAGTTTGTTGCAACCTAAAACCCATACAACTTTGACACATATATGACATCATTCCCTTCATTAAAAAGCCATACAATCATCATGAAAATGAGTTAATGTCACTCAAACATGATGAATAAACAAGTATGCTAGGAACAACATGGGAATTTGATGAAACTTTCAAATAAAACCCAAACAACTACTCAATAAAATTATGCTATTTTAACTTCAAACAAAACCCATACAATCACAATGCACGATAGTGAATGTCACTATTGATGATATATGAATAAACACATTATATACTATGTCATATATGTCACTCAACCCTAACACGTATCATATATGTCATATTCAATTAAAACCATCACACAGTAGTCAATGCCACTCAACTATAGTGAATGAACAAGCACACTAGGTACATTAGACATAAACAATGCCAATCAATCTTAGTGCATAAACACAATAAGACACACCATAAAATGACATACATGCCATTATACCCTTGACACAAAAGCATTATAATCAATGTCTTCAATCCTAATGCACAAGAACACTAGGCAATTCATAGAAGTTAGATGCATATTAGAGAATAAAATTTTAGACAAAGCCCATAAGACTCAATGAATGTTATATTCAATGAAACCCTTACATAAAAACCATATAAATAATTTATGATGAATGTAATTTGTAATTATATTATGACCTTGCGCAAAAGCCAATGTCGATGCATACATGTCAATACTTTTTCAACCCTTGGAAATACATCATAGAATACATGAAAAATATTAAGTAAATAAAATATAAATTCACAAATTCAAAAATATAGTTCACAAAGGTAAAACCTTAAATATTTATATTTCCACATTTTTGCAAAATGTGACCCAAGCACTTGTTTTCCCTACCATTAGAATCACTCCATACAATTTCATTCAATAGTATGCATGCATACAATAACAAATGAAATTTTAAAATAGAGAACAAATACTAAAAAATAGATTCACTTGAATAAAATATTAAACAAATTTACATATCAACAATATACTTGAATTTCTTTAAGAAATAAAATTAATATACATACACCAAGAGTTGCTTGGTATTCTTGCCATAGGTAATATACTTAAGAAAATTGTCCAAATTATATATATTCAAATAAGTGCCATAAAAAATATAGCATTATAAGAACATACACTAAGAATATAAAGTTAGTATGAGTGAGTTAGTTGTTATTCTTGCCTTCACCTCTTAATCTCCTCATCTAAACTATATAAATCTCATAAATGAAAAAATAAAGTAGTCTTTGTTCTATAGCTCATTAATCATATATACAATTGTCTAATTTACAACAAATAAACTATTTTAATTAACTTTTAAACAATATATTTAATTAACAACATCATATAACTAACTTAAAATAGAAAAACTAAAAGTAGCTTAAAAAAACAAGAGAGACCTCTTCAAGGATATCTATAGCCATCCTTAAGAGTTTGTGGAGGGGTATTTTCACCCCCCTCAAAAAATAATACATCTTTATTAATTATAATTATGGAGCAATGTTAAAAAAAGATTTAAGCCATCCTTCAAACTTTTTCATGTTTTCACCACTATACAAAACCATTTTCAACTACGATATTGACATCTTTTAATTAAAATAACTTGCAAAGTGTAAAGCTATTTCTTGCAGTCTAAATGATTCCTCCACATTCTATATTTCACACCTAACATTTATGAGATATGCATACATTTATGATCCAAAATCATTTCCTTCAACTTATTCTTTATATTCTTTAGGGAACTACATTTATGAGATGAATAAACACACATCTCAAGCAAACCAACAACAAAATTAATAACATCATCAATACCATAAAAGCATATGCAATCCTCAATCTTTATATTCTTTTAGTGAGCTTCTACATTTATGAGATGAATAAACATATATATATATATATCAACAATAAAATTAATAAAATCATCAATAACATTAAAGTGCATGCAATCCAAATGAATCTTACACATTGTATATTTGATGTATAACCTTCATAAAAATTCAACATCAAAATCATCA
>VDFB02329686.1:0-21085 GCA_007258455.2 Sequoia sempervirens
GTGTTTCCCCCAAACCCCCATCAAACATAAGTCTAAGCATGCAATAGGCCAATGATGAATCATAATCATAAAACCTACAAAATACATATCTCTTGTTGCGAAACTCTGCATCTTCATAGTCAAATCCACAATCAAGGATTATCTTGTTTCATGCATTGGACAAACTTGTTTAGTATACATGGATGGTCATAGGCAAAGTTGGCATGCTACAATCATTGTACTGTTGAATACAAGTTAAAGTCATAGTTGGCAAGAAATGCCATTTTCATAATGCAAAAATGTATCAATCATGCCCTACACAGGCAACTCATAGAACAATCCATCTATTGGTACACTAGCTAAGGTCAAACTAGAACATAACCATTTACCTTTTTACTTAACTATTCCTATTTGTTAATGAGCTTGACAACAAAACATGCAGTCTTGAAGGCTTCAAGAAAACTTTAATATTAAATTCCTCACTTGAATATACACACCAATCATTGAGACACAAGCAAATATCAAGGCTATATCATCATCTAGAACCTATCTTAGACGCTAGCGCATGACTTGTCGTGATGTTGGGATGAGTAATGCAAGCTCCTCTAAGCCATAGACTAGTTTTGATATTTGTTGTGATGCCATGGATTTCATATTCCATGACTTTTGTATACATTGGACAATATTTATATATATAATTGTGTTATTTCCTTCAGCTAAAATTTGTGTTTATACTTATGTGATCAATGTATGTTTGTGTATGGGATCAAAGTAGTTTCTATTTGATGAGGTTATTGCGTCTTTAAGGTTTATTTATTAAAGGGCGCATGAAACAAGTTTTAAATCCTTAAAAATCTCTTAATTTATTGGGTTTTTCAATTTGCTGTGTCTGGGCTTCAAGTTCGAGTCAAAAACCAGCTTGCCAAAACCGAGGCGAGTTTGAGTCTTGTAACACTGATTAAAATAATGATGAATTATTATAATGTGAATATTTCGATTATTGATTATGGTTTTATGAACTAACCTATTGACGAGATATTGAGTGCAAATGAGGCAAGAACATGTTGAAGGCAAAAACATGGCTGAGGTAGAGATGACCTAGCCACCTGGCAATAGTCAGCATGATGGAAATCCTACGCACTCACTTAGTTGCATTCATCCTACATTGTGAATGATTATGATATGCATTGTGTTATCATGAATACGTCATTGCCTATTGTGCGTTATGATTTAAATAATGACTATCTTATGGTTGTTTTGTTTGCGAAAATTAATTTAATTGGGAAATAAAAGATTTTATTTAATGTTTGATAATGATAAATCTCATAATTTATATTTATATATTTATATATATAATAATGATATCATTATTTATATATATGAATATATAAATAGCTTGCTATTAAAAAGAAAAGGAAATTAAATTAAATAAGTTTTAAATTCAAATGATCTGCATGATAAATCATGCGACCTTGGCATGAGGAGAAGGTTCAGTTCTAAAAATAAAGAGATAATCCAATTGGAGATGAACACTTGCATGGAAATATGAAAACCATGAAAAGAGAGCTCAAAGAAGGAGAAGGGATGACGGCTTTGATATCATTACTAGCAATGATTGAGGAGGATTGGCATCGTAGTATTGGAGCAGAGTTGAGGAGTTAGCACACAGAGCAAAAGACCAGGTATTACCCTGTTATTGTTGTTTGTAACATGGCTTATGAATGCATCGTAAGGCTTAAATAGAACCAAAACTGCAAGTTTAATTGATGAATAATATTGTTATTATATTGTGGGGTTTGAAGGAAATTACTGTTTGTATCGTAGCATGTACTAAGTTCTTTGTGTAAACCAGTATATGTATTGTTCTGCTTGTGCATACATATGAGTTTATTATACCTGAATTAATGAGCAGTTTTTGACTGTAACCATATATGAATTATTTGTTGCTGTTATAAAACCACTGTGCTATTTCGTAATCTCAACATATTTAAATAGTAGTATACATATATCAATATATGTATAAAAATAGATATATAAGTGAAACTATATATATAAATATAGTGTATTTTCCATAAAGTTGATACTGGTAACATTTTATTTCTGCTGTGATGCTTCCACAATAAAACTGTAAAACTGAATATAGGAAAGTGTCATTTAATTGTTATGGATCTGATTCTTTTATTTCCAATAAGCATATCAATGGTATAATTATAGTTATATATATACACACACATATATATATACTCATATATATACGTATATACATATAACTATATAAATATAATGGTACAAATATGCATCATATGTTATGAACTGGTTTCTTGTGGATTTAACCTGCATGACATTAAAGATTAGTTAGCATTGCACATACATTAAATATTGCATGAAATTGAGAAATATCATTAGTTAGAGATCAAATTGCTTGCCAATAATCAAATTGCATGTCAATTATACATTTAACGATCATTATGCATGAAAGGATTGAAATAACAAAAGACCTTCATATAATCATTTTGCGTGAAAAGAAAAGGGTTACTTATTTTTATGATCATTGAATATATGCATGTTATATTGTCTTCATGAGGAAAGTAAGTATAACATGTTATATCTGGATATATTTCGAGGAAGCGTAAGCTTCGTGGTTGGGCAGAAAAGCGCCTAAGCCATGTTCTCATCTCTTGGTTTGCAGATGATCATTCGAGTTAGTGGCAGTTGGAGACTCCAATGATTATGTCTCTTTTATATCTTTACTTGTATTGTTATGACCAGATGGGCATGAGAGCCTGAGTCATATTCTTGCATAAATTATATCTTGTACTCTATAATATTTGACTAGATAGTACTTCATGTGATGATGTACCTTATTTCTGGTACTTAATATTTTGGATTAGACACTTTTACATGTGAGATGTAATATGCCATTTGAATATGTGGAAGATGTTTCATTTCATTTCTATATTTATGTGAAAATGAGTTGCTATTTATTTTTGTGAGATTTAGGGTTTCAAACCTTACAATTTAGAGACAAAACTCATAGCAAGGCTCAAATTAGGTCTAGTGGTTGTAAGATATATAAGGCTGCCAACTAGTTACCTATATGCTAACTCATCAACTACCTTTGAGTTAATTTTGGCTGAATGTTTCAACCCTTTCTCCATAGGTGTTGACGAAATTTTGCAATCTATCATTTTCAATTTGTTGAGCAAACTCTTGGCATATTTGAACTAAGAAATAAAAATGCAGCCACTATTTGCCAAACTTCTACATCTAGACAATAATGTAGAAGGCCTAAATCAGTCATGTCAAAAGCTTTACTAATATCAGATTTGATCTATTCAATAGCACTTGCCTCACTACTTGTAATAATGATATCATCCACAGATATGATGAGAAGAATGAGATCATTACCCACACTTTTTACGTACAGATTGGTATGTGAAGGACTTTGCTGAAATCCATGTTCAATCAAATACTTGTCAATTTTGATGTACCATGCCCTAAGTGCTCGCTTCAAGCCATGTAGAGCTTTCTTTAAACCGGATACAAGATGCTCACTTTCTTTAACATGGATACAAGATGCTCCTTCCTTGCAACTTGAAAACCATGTGATTCAGTTATGTACACTTCTTCCCCCAAATTGCCATTGAGGAAGGCACTCTTTATGTCCATTTGATGGATTGTCCAGCCAAACTAAGCCGTCATGGCTAGGACCAACTGAATGGTGCTCATCATTGTTGTAGGAGAAAAGGTCTCCTTGTAGTCAATGCCTTCTTTTTGCGAGAACCCTTTTGCAACCAACCAAGCTTTGTACTTATCAAATGTACCATTTGCCTTGTACTTGATTTTGTACACCCATTTTTAGCCAATGGGTTTCTTTCCTTGTGGAAGAACTAAGAGATCCCAAGTCTTATTTTTCATAAGACTCTCATGTTCACTTTCCATGGCCTTTCCCCATTCAAGTTTTCCTTTTGCCTCAACAAACAAATCTGGCTTGCAAGTTCTCTAAATATTGGCCATGAGAGCAAAGTTGACTGTGTTTATCTTGCTCTTGCCTCTCAATGTTCTACCCTCTAGCATTACACTTACCTAAACATCTCCAATGGTGCTTTTCCACCACTTTTGACTCCTCTTAGAAGACTACATCCAAATCAGCATTGTCATCATGACTTGGGTTTCTTGTATTTGTCATCTAAATGTTGATCTAGGTTATCATCAATGAAAACTAGGTCTATTTACTCATACTCTAAATCCCCCCCTCAAATGGAGCTACCTGAACTTGAACACCTAAATCCTTAGCCACAATAGGTTGGTCTTCAATAATCTAGGACTCTAGAGATGTCTGGAAAGGCCCTACTTCCTTATTGATCACAACACCTCTATTGAAAGTCAAGCGGTCAATATCAACACCAATCAACTTGTAGGCCTTATGATTGTCATTGTACCCTGAAAGCATTAATTTCTTAATTTAGTTTGCTTTTCATTTGAAATCTAGGCATATGCGATGGAACCAAAGACCTTACAATGACTAGCTATCAATTTCCTTCCAAACCATGCTTCCTTAAGGGTGTTGTGTTTCACCACCTATGTGGAAGACCTATTAAGTAAATAAGCTACAATGTATACTGCCTCAGCCCAAAACCTCTTGGGAACACTCTTGTTCTCCATCATATAGCAGGCCATCTCTATGATAGCATGATTCTACCTCTCAACAACTCCATTCTACCATGGAGCGTAAGGTGTGGTAAACTATCTTTTGATGCCATGTTTAGCACAAAAGTTGTTGCATTCTTTGGAAAAAAATTTGCCTCCATTATCATGTCCAAGAGTGAATATGGCACGACCTAACTCTTTTTCTACTAATGCTATGAACTTTTGAAATTCATTAAACACCTCATATTTTATTTTCAAAAAATATACCCACATTTTCCTACTGAAATCATTCACAAACAAAAGAAAATACCTGCACCCATGATTGATGTCGTGTTCACTGGTCCACAAATATCTGCATAAACCAGCTGTAGGATTCTCTTGACTTTCCAACCATGTCCATCATCAAATGTTGTTCTATGTTGCTTCCTGATCTGGCAAGCTTCACACACATCCTATATCTATTGTTGAATGTCAAGAATTCCATCTACCAAGTCCTCTCAAGCCAACTAAGAGAGATAGGACAAATTGAGGTGTCCATACCATTGATGCCAAAGTGTAGTAATGGCTGATGCACTCTTGGCTACTAAAGCAAGTTACCTAACTTGTCCAATTTCAACTAATCTATACAATCCATGATCTTCTATACCAAAAGCAATAGTCTTCTTGGTCTCCTTATCAATGATATTGTTTTTGTGTTTGCTAAAAATGACATCTAGATTAGGATTATGTCCCATAATTTGACTTACATAAAGTAGATTGAGCTCCATTCCTAGTACATAGCACACATTGAGAAAAAATAGTTTTTTCCCTCTAGAGGTTATTTGCTCAATCCCTCTACCTACAACCGTGTACTTCTCACCACCACCAAAGATCACTGAGTTAGAGCAAGCAATGTATTTTGTGAACCAATCTCACCTATTGATGAAGTGGCGTGATGCTCTTGAATCGATGTATCATGTAGATCACTCTAATTGATCTACTAGTCTCTAGGCCATATATGCATAGAAAGTAAATGCCTTCTCTTCTAAATGCTTTGTGACATGAACCTTCTATTGATTCTGTTGAGGCCCTCCTTGGTAGGATTTCCATTCAACCACCCTTTTCTACAATGCTTCTTCATATGACCCAACTTATCACAATAATGACATGTGATGTTTTTCAAATTCTTTGTTGCATCTTCGTTGTGACCTTGTGTGACCATTTACAGGCCTTTGTCTTTGGTTGCAAATGCTTCTTCCACATTCGTTGTCTCATTGCTGCTACTGAACTATTTCTTCCATTTGACATGTTGTAGGAACTTATTGCATAGCTCTTCAAACTTCAAGGCAAAATCCGTAGCAGTGATATTGAGTGTCTCAATGAAATGCTCATAAGCACATGGTAAGCTTTTCAATGTGATTACCACCATGTCCTCTTCTTCCATCTTCTAACCAATGGCTGACAGCTGATAGTTGATGTCCTTGATCTTAAGTAAATGCTCTTGTAAGAACACTTTCTCATCCATAGTCATCAAAAAAGCATTTTCTTCGGAAAGAAGGCCCTACCTTTATTTGAAGTCTCATGAAGGTCTTGAAAACGCTTCCAAATGGCGGTTGAAGTTGTGCCTATTTGGACTTCCAGAAGCACGGCATCTGTCATTGATATTTTGATTAACATGGCTGCTTCTTTGTCACGTTCATCAAACTTGTCCTAGTCTTTACCTGCAACTATTGGTCAGGTGGCAATAACGAGGAGGATCTTTTCGAGGCAATTGTACTCAGAGATTGTTAGCATTCATTGCTTCCAAGCATTGTAATTCTTGCTAGTAAAATGTTGGCGGCCTTCCAACACGATGTTAGGTAACGAGACCATTTAAAATAAATAAATGCCTCCCTATGCATGCTACAAAAAACCCTTGTGTGGAAACCACAACCTGTAAACCAGCAAAAAGATTGTGATTTTCCTTTGGACGCTGCGACTTCAAAAAAACCATGATTTTTGTTTAAAAAATTGCCAAAAAACTCCGATCTTGCCTATGCAATGACATTTTGCAGATTTCTATATTCGCCAAAGTTAAATAGTTGTGCAAATTTTTATTAAAAAAATTCCAAATTTTATAAAATAACACACCCACACAATTTTTCCTACGTGACCGCAAATATCGGCACGATTTTTCCTACACAAGGCAGATATTGATGCAATTTTAATAGCCAGTATACAGTTATGATTTTTGCCAAAAAAAATCTGCAATTTTTAAACTGTTAAAAAGAAATTGCGATAATAGTCAATCTTGGCATGATTTTCACACAAAAAAATCTCTCAATTTTTCTACCCTGGATGGTATGTATAGTTTTGTACAATTCAATACGAACTCTTTTGGCTCTTCACTATGTTACGAGTGTTCCTCGAATCCTCGCCACTGCTAGCAGTCCCTAATCTTCATGCATCCACCAACCCCTAAGCTCGAATTGGGCTCTAATACCATATTACAAAAACAAAACACATAAAGATAACCAAGATTGCATAAAATAATCAGTTATCAAATAAGGAGCAAGAGCATCCTTATATAAGATTACAAACACCTTATCCAAAGAGGTTAAGACTGACAACTCAGAGATAAGACTGACAACTAATAAAGCAAAAAGCAATAACACAAAGTCAACATGACTTTATTAAAGAAGATTTCTAAAGTTTATCCTAAAAGCTTATTGACCATTATAAATAAAACATTACTTTAATATAGATAAGTGTCAATCAAGAGCAAAACTTATAGGCACATAACTAATTGACACAACTACCTAAGTATAATTAATAGAGAATAAATAAAATATACTATAGTAATAGTAATTATTCTAGCCTAGTGACCTAACATGAAACTAGCCTAGTGAGAATATTTTATTATTCTCGTGTGTACAACTTAGGGAGAGAGAGAAAAGAATTATAAATCCCATCCACTAGGCTTGATTAGGTTATCATGTACAATGATAAGCCCCCCAAAAAAGGAATAAAGAAAGACTAGATAGCCTCCACAAAATGTGATGCCTCCTCCATCAAGGATGGAATCATGGAAGGATGACACAACAAGTTGAAGAAGATCTGTGCACCAAACAACATTCCTTCTATACGGAAGTAAAGCCATAGGTGTGTGTAGAAGGTCTTCCCAATCCATGAAGGAAAAAGTGGGAAGAAAACGCAAAATGAATATTTTTTTAATATTGTCCATTAGTCCCGAAGCAAATGATGAAAGGTGCCTAGAACAAATCAGGTATCCCACACCTAATTGATAAAGGTGACAGCTCAAAGCACTATGGAGACTGTTGAAGAAGAGGAGCCACATATGATGGAAATGTGGTTACGTAAGCACTATCATCAAAGACGATAATGAAGTCCTCAATGATGTCCTCAAGATCCCAAAGATGAGACTCTAAAAACATATGTGAAATATCTAGTTGATAGATGTCCCGATGAGGTGGATCGAAAAGACTAATATAAGCCTACTTAGAAGAATCACTAGATGTCTATGGCCAGGCAGTAGCAGGAGATGATGGAGGAATGCTAGTACATGCCTCTAGAGCCTTAGTTGGTGAAAGGACTTGAAAGATCAAGAGACCATATTGCACATCTTGAAAAGTGTCCACACTAGATCCCTAAGTATGAACATATACGAAAGGAGTATCAAGAGCAAAATCTGAGGTCTACAATCTAGATGATCATCTACCTCTCCAACTACAACAATGTCATTGCTTTGAAATCCTAAATAACCACATAAGAAAGTGTAAACTCAACTTTTTTACCTCCCACTATGTTTAATCTGATAGATGGATAAGAGATTAGGTGACAAGGAAGGTATGCAAATGACATCATTGAATGATCCTTCACCCGTGTCAATAGACCCTCTACCACAAACATTCATATAAGTGTTGTTACACATTATAATACAAGACATAAGACAAGTCTCAAATGAAGAAAACAATCCTGTGATGAAGCCATGTGATGAGAAGCCGTAGAGTCAAGGATCCACCCATCTGAACTAGAGTCTACAATAACAACAAATGCCTTACCCTTATTTGTAACAATAATGTACGTAATCCTAGCAGTAATAAGATTATATTTTATATTTTGTTTTTCCTAACTACACTAGAAGTTGAGCAGTTGAGCAATCACCGAGAAAATGAACTTGAATAGTCATATTTTCATATTGTTAAATATGTACATTTTGATTGAATGGAATAGCTTTCATTGAATATTTTGTTTGGTTGTCTAAGTCTCGTTCATTTCAATCTTTTCTTGCATTACATCCCTGGGCCTAACATTAGTGTCATATACAACAGGGAAGTTTAAATGGAGACACCAAAATGATTCTCAAGATAATAGTCATATAATTAAACATGGTCTGAGTGGACAAAACAGAAACATTAAGGATAACAAAAACAACAAGCAGAAGCACATTCATTCCGATTGACAAAACAGAAACATTAAGGATAACAAAAACAACAAACAGAAGCACATTCATTCCGATTGACAAGGAGGAGGACAATATAAAAAACAAATGGAAAACTAAATATAGTTGAATCTTTTTCAAACCTGACCCAAAGATTTGAATTGTGGGAAGTCTCTCTTGGCAGATGGGTTTACTTCCCTCTTCAACAAGCTTAATCAGAGTCTTGAGGATATGAGTCTGCATGAAGCATGTCGTACAACTCCCCTCTGGAAGCACAGAATCCTTTTCTCCTTCATTCTCCAACAGCACCCTCGCACTGCCCCACCCACCAGAGAGTGCCAAGTTATGAAAACATGCTGCACAAGCCTCGGTTTCCACTGTCTGATACAGGCACAGAGTACCCAGTTGACCTTCCCATTGTATCCTCACAATCGCATCCCATTCATTTGCAACAAGAACGACCTTGCCTTCATCTGCGGCTTTGAGATGGATCGATCTCCTTTCCAAGGGCTTCATAGTGCTAGGAGGACTGAACCCAATGACAGGAACAATACGAGAGTTCTCAGAAAGTGCAGCAGATACAAGTACAGCAAGGCCTGCGCCCAGGCTGTGGCCTGTTAGCAGAAGTGAGTATCCCGGATAGGCATCCATTACATGTCTTGTGAAGTTGAGAGCTTGGGAAAAGTAGTCCAGGGTGGCGTATGTAAAGACAGAGCATTTGGGTGGAAGGGAATTAAAGTCCAGGCCATCCCAAAGGAGCATGTCTGCACAAATGTCTGCAAGGCCGTCTAGTGAGTCTGTGATTTGGGTGCCCCGGAATGCAATCACAATTTTATTGGGTGTTTGTTGGTAGGCCAAAACATGTACTCCGCCCTGTGATGGAGCCACCGGAGGCACCAGGGAGGAAGGGGTCCAGCCTGGGATTTTTTTAGTTTTGGGGTATCTGTAGGCATTGGCAACCATTTGAATTATTAAGTAGATGGAATTCTTAAATTCAGATCCATTCATGACTTTCAAACCGGAGATCCAATCCCATCCCTCGCCCCCTGCATTTGCATTTGTGAAACTCAGCAATAACAGCAGACCTATTCCCACCCACTTCATTTTTCTTTATTGGTTCTGATTACAGATTGTATCATTGCATATATTGATAAGGTATTGGTTGGTTCTGTTCATTCAGAGACCTATCGAGGGACTGCCGGCAGGCCCACCATTAATAAGGACATTTTGTGTTGTGTCCTGGAAAATTAGCACATCAAATTATTTCTGAGAGCACTTTAGAAAGCAAATAGAAGAAACGAGATAAACGACTGTTGGTTTTATGTAAATATATTTTGGCACGGACCTATAAAGGGAATTTTTTTTATATTGAATCAAAGCATTAGAAGGATGAAGCTACATAAAAAGACTATAAATTCAATAAAAAAATTATAAGTCAATAAAAATAGAGGCACTTTATATATATATATATATATATATATATATATATGTGGAGAGATTTTTTTTGAGGCGTTTATTTCTTAATCAATTATTCACATAAAAGTGTAATAAATGTTTGGAGAAGGATATTTATCAACGATTTTATATATATTATTAATAAATAATATATATATGCTAGTAGTAGCATTCACAATGCAACATGGAAAACAAAATTATTAGGGTTAGGGTTAGGGTAAGCATTAGGGTTACGGCTATGGTAAGGATTAAAGTTAACATTATGAATAGGGTTAGAGTTACGATTAGGGTTAGGAATATGGTTAGGGTTAGGGTTAGGGTTAGGGTTAGGGTTAAAGATAAAATTGGCATTGGGTTGGGTTAGTGTTAGTAAGATTAAGGTTAATGTTAAGATTAGGGCTAGGGTTGGGATTAGGTTTATTAGGGCTAGGTTGGGATTAGGGTTAGAGATATAATTAAATTTAGGGATAGGGTTATGATTAGGTAGGTTTATGGTTAGGATTAGGGTTTGGGTTACAATTAAGGATAAAATTAAGGTCAGGGTTAAGGTTATAGTTGTGGTTAGGGTTAAACTTAGGATTAGGGTTGACATTATGATTAGGGCTATATTAAGATATAGAATTAGGGTTAGGTTAATGGTTAAGATTATGTTTATGGTTAAATTTAGGATAAGGGTTAGGGCTATAATGAGAATTAGTGTTATTTTTAGGATTAGGGTGATGATTATTGTTAGAATTAGGGTTAGTGTGAAGGCTACAAAAATAATTAGTGTTAGTTTTAGGGCTAAAGTTAGGGTTAGTATTATGGTTAGGGTTATGATTAGGGTTAGGCTTACAATTAGAATTACTTTTAGTTATAGAATTAGGGTTATCTATATATATTTAGAGTTAGGGTTGGGGTTAAAAATAGTGTCAATGTTAGTTTTACGATTAATTTTAGGGTTAGAGTTAGAGTGAGAATTATTGTTGAGATTGAATCATAACCCTAATCTAACCTTAACCCTAATCGAACCGTAACTCTAACCCCAGCCCTAACCCTATCCTTGAACCCAAGATTTGTCCTAGAACCCTAATTCCAATTGAATGCTAACCCTAACCTAACCTTAATCCTAATGCTAACCCCAACCCTAACTGTAACTATAATTATAATCCTAACTCTTCTCTTAATTCTAACCCTAACTATAATCTTAATTATAATTCTAACCCTAACCATAATTTTAATGTTATTCGTAATCCTTATTTTAACACTAACCCTAGTTATCATGGCAACCTTAATTCTAATTATAAATCTAATCAAACCCTACTCTATCCCTAAATAAATAGTAACCTAAATTGAACCTAACCCTATTTGTAATCAAACCCTAACCTTAAATGAACTTTAACCCTAATTATAACCCTAATTGAAACATAACCCTAATTACACCCTAACCTTGATTGAACTTTAACCCTGATTGAACCCTACCCATAATTGATTTGTAATCCTAATTGTCATCCTAGTCATAGACCTAACCCTATGCATAACCCTAATTTTATTTTTAAGCCTAACCGTAATTCTAACCCTATTTGTAACTATAATTCTAATAATAACCCTAATTCTAATGGAAACCCTAATTGTAATTATAAGTCCAATTGGACCATAACCCTAACCCTAATTAAACCCTAACCCTATTTTATTCCTAATAATAACCTTAACACTAATTAAACATGAATTCTAACCCTATTTGAACATTAACCCTATCCCTTGTTGAACCCTAACCCTAGTTGAACACTAACCTTAACCCTAATGCTTAGTAAACCCTAGCCCAAATTGAGATCTAACTCTAATCATAATTGAAGAGTAACCCTAATTGTATTCTACCCCTAGTCCTAGTTAAGCTATAACCCTAATTGAACCCTTACCCTAACCCTAACCCTTATGAAGTCTTAACCCAAATTGAACCCTAATCATAATTGTAATCAAACACTAAACCTTATTATATTATAATCCTAACCCTAGTTGATCCCTAACTGTAACCCTAAGTAAAAACTAACCCTAATTGAACTCTAACTATAACCATAATTATAATTGAGCACTAAGCATATTAATTAAATTCTAACCCTAACACTAGCCCTAACCATAATCCTAACATTGACCCCAAGATTCAATAGAACCCTGACCATAAACTTGACCCTTATTGAACTATAAGCCTAATTAAACCCTAATCCTAACATAACACTAACTTTAAAATCCTAACCCAAATTAAACCCTAACCCCAAGCTTTATTATAGAACCCTAGATCTAACTCTAACCTCGTGCTTTATCCTAAAATCCTAACCCTAACCCTATTTAAATATTAACACTAACTTTAACCCTAATTGAACCCTAATACTAACCCTAACCCTAACCCTAGTCATAATTAAATCCTAACCCTAATTACACCCTAACCCTAATCTCAAGCTTTGTCCTAGAGTGATAACCCCAATTCTAACATAACTGGATATCCCTAACCATGGCCTAACCTTAACCCTAATTGTAATTGAACCATAAGCCTAATTAAACTCCAACCCTAACCTTAACCCTAACCTTAATTAAATCTTGACCCTAGCTCTAACCCCAAACTTATATATGTGAGAAAATTATAATTTACCTTAACCCTAACCATAATTGAATCCTAACCCTAACCCTAACCATAATTGAATCCTAACCCTAAATGAAATCTAATCCTAACTCTAATTGAACCCTAACCCTAATTGAACTATAATTCTAACCATAAACCTAATTAAACCCTATTTTAAACTCTAAGACTAATCGAACACTAACCCTAACTCTAACTCTAACTCTAACCCTATCTGAACTCTAGCCCTAATTGAACCCTAACCCCAATTTAATCATTTTTAAACCCTAACCCTTAATGAACATTAACCCTAATTAAACTGTAACACAATTGAACCATAATTCTAACCCTAATTTAATACTAACACTGACCCTAATCCTAATACTAATTGAACCCTAACCCTAATCCCAATTGAACCATAACCATAACCTAATTGTAATATTAACGGGCTAATCATAACCTTAACAATAACCCTAACCCCAAACCTTATTGAACCCTAGTCTTAACCCTAATCCTAACCCTAACCCTAATTGAGCAATAACCCTAATTGAACCCTAACCCTAACCTTAATTAAATCCTAATGCTAATTAAACCTTATTGTTAGAGTTACATTAGGGTTAGGTTTAAGGATCAGTTGTGGAAGTAGGATAAATTTTGTGTTAGGGTTAGGGTTATTAATATCTTAATATTAGTGTATCAATTTGACATTAATAAAATATTTTAAACAAAAAGAAATGGATATGTGCAAGATCATGGGGGTCCAAAAAGTGGCAATGTGAAAAAAGGCATTTTTAACACGCCCAAAAATGTGAAATTTCCACTTTGACTTTTTGCAAGCTTGGGTACAATATCCATTTTGGAAAGCGGGAACCCATTTTTTTGAAAAACAAAATGGATATCCAGTTTGAAGACCTAAAAAACCCTCTTTAGTAAAATGGGCATAACTTTTGTGTTTCTTATCAAAATTTTGACTTTTTATAGGTGTTGGAAAGGTGATTAAGAGATCTACACAATGGACTAGGTGGTGTTTCTATATTGTACACAAAAAAAATAATTATAATCATTTGAACTTCATATTTCATTTTTGAAACATCAAATGCTCACTACTTTCACATACAAAGTATTTTTCTCATGATTTTTTTGTAACACTCATCTCAAAATACTTGAAACATTAGAAAAAGTAATGAATAATAAAATATTTATATTTTTTGTAGCAAGTAGATGAATAAATCTTCATAAATCATCATATATCTATGTCCCTTTCTCTACCTCTCTATATATCACTATGTCTCCCCTTAAGCTCTAGACCTATCCCTCCCTCCTTTCTTCTCTCTTTGTCCCTCTTTGTACTTATCTTTCTCACTCTCTCTCTCTCTCACTCCCTCTCTCTCTCTCAAGTCCCTCCCACTCCCTCTCCCTCTCTCTTTCCCTCTCCATCTCCCTCTCACTCTCCATCTCCCCTCTCCCTCCCTCTCTCTCCCTCCCTTTGAAGTCTCTCTTCCTCTTAAGTCTATCTCCCTCTTAGGTTTCTTTCTCAAGTCTCTCCCACTCCCTCTCTCCCTCTTAGGTCGCTCTCTTTGTTCTCTTTGACTCCCTCTCTTTCTCTCTCAATGTCTCACTCAAACTCATAGTCTCTCCCTCTCAAGTCTCTCTCTCTCCCTCTCTCCCTCTCCCTCCCTTTATCTCCATCTCTCCCTCTCAAGTCTCTCTCTCCCCCTCCCTCTATCTCTTTCTCCCTCTCAAGTATCTCTCACTCTTCATCTCCCTCTCTTTGCCTGTCTCTCTCACTCTCCATCTCCCTCTCAGGTCTCTCTCTGGTCCCTACCACTCCCTCTCCATCTCCCTCTCTCTCTCTCTCCCTCTCTCTCTCTCTCACACACTCTCTCTCTCCATCTCCATATCAGGTCTCTTTTCCCGCTCTCTCTCTCCTCCCTCTCTCTCATGTCCCTCCCACTCCCTCCTCTCCATATCCCTCTCACTCTCCATCACCCTATCTCCCTCTCTCTCCCCCTCCCTTTTAAGTCTCTCTCTCTTAGTTCTCTTCCACTCCCTCTCTTCCTCTTAGGTCTCTCTCTTAGGTATCCCCCACTCCCTCCTCTCTCTTTTCCTCTCCCTCTCTCTCTTTCTCTCTCTCTCTCTCAGGTCTCTCCCACTCCCTCACTTTCTTCTCTCATGTCTCTCTCTCACTCTCTCTCTCTTAGTCACACTCTCCATCTCCCTCTCGGTCTCTCTCTCTCTCTCAAGTCTCTCTCTCTCACACACACACACTCTATCTCTCTCCCCCTCTCTCTCCCCCTCTCTCCTTCCCTCTCTCCATCTCAAGTCACTCTCCCTCTCTCTCTCTCCCCATCTCAAGTTACTTCTAAGGGAGTGAGAGTCTTGAGAGGGAGAGAGGGAGACAAACTTGAGATGGAGGGAGGGAGAGAGGGGAGAGAGGGAGAGAGAGGGGGGAGAGAGAGAAATTTATCTAGTTAGGGTGGGAAGGAGACACTTGAGAGAGTTATCTAGTTAGGGTGGGAAGGAGACACCCGAGAGAGAGAAAGGGAGTGGGAGAGAGAGAGACCTGAGAGGGAGGTGGAAAGTGAGTGAGAGAGAGAGGGGGGTAGTGGGAGACCTAAGAGGAGAGGGGGAGGGATGGAGAGTGAGGTGAGAGGAGAGTGAGGAGGAGTGAGAGAGGGAGGAGAGGAGGGAAGGAGAGAGGAGGAAGGGAGAAAATTAGAGGAGAGAGGAAAGAAGAGGGGAAGAGAGAGAGAGAGGAGATAGAGAGCCATGAGGAAGGAGAAGAGAGAGAGAGAGAGAGAGAGAGAGAAGAGAGAGGAAGAGAGAGAGAGAGAGAGAGAGAGGGAGGGAGTGGGAGAGACCTGAGACACCTAATAGGGAGAGAGGGAGTGGGAGGAACTTAAGAGGGAGAGAGAGGGAGAGAGAGAGTTAAGAGGGAGAGAGACTTCAAAGGGAGGGGGGAGAGAGGGATATGTAGAGGGAGGGAGGGAGAGGGAGAGAGACTTGAGAGAGAGAGATATAGGGAGGGATAGGGAGAGATAGACTTGAGAGAGAGAGAGAGAGAGAGTTAAGAGGGAGAGAGACTTCAAAGGGAGGGGGGAGAGAGGGATATGTAGAGGGAGGGAGGGAGAGGGAGAGAGACTTGTGAGAGAGAGATATAGGGAGGGATAAAGGAGACAGACAAGAGAGAGAGAGAGAGAGAGAGAGAGAGAGAGAGAGAGAGAGAGAGAGAGAGAGAGACACAGAGAGGAGATGGAGAGTGTGAGTAAGAGAGAGAAGGAGAGAGTGGAGAGAGAGAGAGAGTTGAGAGGGAGAGGGGAGATAGAGGGAGGGAGACTTGAGAGGGAGAGAGTAGGAGAGAGAGAGACCTAGGAGGGAGAGTGTGAGTGTGAGAGAGATTGAGAGAGAGAGAGAGGGAGTGGGAGAGACCTGATAGAGAGAGAGAGACCTAAGAGGAGAGAGGGAGTTAAGAGACGAGAGAGAGACAAGATGGAGAGAGACTTAAGAGGGAGAGATAATTCAAAGGGAGGGAGAGAGAGGGGGGGAGGGGGAGAGGGAGAGGGGAGAGGGAGAGTGAGAGGGAGATGGAGAGGGAGAGAGATGGAGAGGGAGTGGAAGGGACCAGAGAGAGAGAGACCTGAGAGGGAGATGGAAAGTGTGAGTAAGAGAGATAGGAGGGAGTGGAGAGAGAGAGAGAGTGGTAGGAACTAGAGAGAGAGAGACTTGAGAGGGAGAGAGGGAGATAGAGGGAGGGAGACTTGAGAGGGAGAGATAGTGGGAGAGAGAGACCTAGGAGGGAGAGAGTGTGAGTGTGAGAGAGATTGAGAGAGAGAGGGAGTGTGAGAGAACAAAGAGAGAGAGGGAGTGGGAGAGACCTGATAGAGAGAGACCTAAGAGGGAGAGAGGGAGTTGGAGAGACCTGAGAGAGAGACATAAGATGGAGAGAGACTTAAGAGGGAGAGAGAATTCAAAGGGAGGGAGAGAGAGGGAGAGGGAGAGGGAGAGGGGAGATGGAGAGTGAGAGTGAGAGGGAGATGGAGAGGGAGAGAGAGAGAGCGAGAGGGAGTGGAAGGGACCAGAGAGAGAGAGGAAGGATTGAGATATAGGTAGAAAGATAGGTCTAGAGCTCAAGGAGAGATAGAGAGAAATATAGGTATAAAGAGGGACAAAGAGAGAAGAAAGTAGGGAGGGATAGGTCCAGAGTTTAAGGGGAGACATAGTGATATATAGAGAGGTAGAGAAAGGGATAGAGAGATATGATGATTTATGAATATTTTTTTATCTCTTTACTACCAAAAATATAAATATTTCATTATTCATTACTTTTTCTAAAGTTTCAAATATTTTTAGATGAGTGTTAAAAAAAAAATCATGAAAAGGAGACTTTGCATGCGAAAGTAGTGAGCATTTGATGTTTCAAAAATGAAATATGAAGTTCAAATGATTATAATTATTTTTTGTGTATAATATAGAAACACCACCTATTCCATTGCGTAGAGATCTCAATCACCTTTCCAACGCTTGTAAAAAGTCAAAATTTCAATTAGAAACACAAAAGTTATGCCCATTTTACTAAAGAGGGTTTTTTAGGTCTTCAAAACGGATATCCATTTTGTTTTTCAAAAAAATAGGTTCCCACTTTCCAAAACGAATATCCATTTTGAAAAAAAAAAAAGATATTTGTTTTGAAATGGATATCCGTTATAAATGGATATCTGTTTCGGTTTGGTATTACCAAACCAAAATGGATATTTGCTCGAGATTTGGTTCGGGATTATCTGACTTGGAAAGTCAACCCAAAAAATGTGTTTTGAAAATTTGCTTAGTTTTCCAAAGTTTGCCCTTGTGGTTGACAATTTTTTTTTTTATCCGAATTTTATAAAACAAAAAGGGTTTATAGAAAAAATTGTCAGCTTTCCACCAATATAAGTTTTGCTTTATTTTGAATTTAATCAATAATTATTATTGATTTTCTACCTACATTACATCTAAAGTCCTGATTTGATAGGCTGATTGAAAAACTTCCATAACTTTCAAACTACTTAACATTTTTCGAATCTACAAGATGCACCACATTCTATGCTTCGCATACTATAGGATAAAAAAAAAAGAATTTTTATAAATTTTTGACCAAGTTATGGTGGTTAGACATAGACGTTTAATAATTCTGAAAAGTTCTAATAAAAAAATCATAACTAATTATTTACATGGAAAATAATTACAAAAAAATATGGCACATCCGGGCATGTGTCATCTACTTATATTGAAAAAATCAGAAGAAAAAAATTATTTTTTTCTTGTACTTAGGGTGGTCAGACATACACCTGCTTCTTATCTTTTTCTTGAAAAATTTAGTACCATTGCATTAAAATTTCAAATTTTCTCAAAACAAATTTACTTTTTTCCAAAAGGACTAGTAGCTTAGAAACTACATTCAATTTGCTACAACTTTTGTTCTTACATATTTTTCAAATTATGTTAATAACCTATTCAAATTTTTATGTCAAGTTGCCTAACTCTGATTTTTTGAATTTTCATCGCCACTTAGAGGCCTAGTTTAGACCCCCATGATCCTACACTAACCCAAATATTTGAGTCTAGATTTCTATTTCTATGTTAAATAAGATATTCTTAGGGTTAGATTTATTAATGTCTTAATATTAGTTTATAAATCCAACATTAATTATAAATATTTTAAATAAAAATAAGTATTTCAATCTAAAATTTTAATATTTTCCCAAAGAGCTACAAAGATTGTGAAGGTAACTTCAAAGCTTTGAATTTAAATTCAAGTTGAATATATATATTTTTTGTATTTAAGCATTTCATTATAAATTTATAACTTTAATCTTTTTGTATTTGTAATGTAGGTGTTGGAGCCCTTGGTTAGAGTTCTTTGCTTGGTAGATGGGGATCAAAACCAAACGGGATAATATTTATTAGGCCATGGATAGGGAAAAAGAGGCTATCAAAAGTTATTACATGGGGGACAACCTCAAATTTCATCCCATATGGGAGGTTGTTGATAGGAGGTGGAACAATCAACTCGACCAACCCATCCATGTAGCAGGGTCCTTCCTCAATCATAGTTTTTTCTTCTCAGAGAACTTCTTTGATCCTAATGGAGAGGTCATGGAGGGGCTCACGCCATGCATATAGCGGATGGCACCCTAGGTTGAGGTAAGAGACCTCATTGTCCAAGAGTTGGAGAATTACAGGGAAGAAAGGGGTAGACTCTTTTCTTCAGATCTAGCTATTCAAGGAAATAATTTCTCAAACACCAAGTATCAAATTGGTTCAAGTCTTTAAGTTTATTTCACATGCATCATATAATTTGATAAAATTTGTTTTGACTTTGTTTTTTAACTCTTCAATATTTTTTTGTAGAAGCTTGGTGGAAAATTTGGGGTGGAAATACCCCAAATCTCCAAAGAACTGCCCTTTACATATTATGTCAGCCTTGTAGTGCATCTAGTTGTGAGTGCAATCAAAGCTTGTTTGAGGCCATTCAAACAAAGAAGAGGAAAAAAATAGCTCAAAATCACCTCAATGACCTTGTCTTTGTGCAATACAACTTTCAATTGCACACAAAAAGGGTAGAGGACAAATCACTAGATCCTCTTGATTTGGATGAGATAGATCCTTATAGCGATTAGACATGGCAAGATGAGCAACCTCCATTGTTTGCTACAGACGAGATTCTTGATTTCAAGGAACATGCAATGGAGGATGTGGGTGCAACAGGAGATGTAGGGTTGGAGGAAATTCATGAGGATGAGGAGGAGCCATTGCCAATGCCAGATACTTACATGATGGAGGTTGAGCCTTAACCACAACCTTCCATGCCAACCAAGGAGCCATAACGTACTCGTAGGACTAGAACATCTACCTCTTCCCTAGCTTTGAGTAAATTAGGGAAGAGGAAGGTGTAAAATGTTTATTATTTATTATTTACTTTTAGTTTTACTATTTTCATTTTCAGCTATCTATTGTAATTTGTATCAGATTATTAGGCTTTTAGCCATAGGATTTTGCATGAGAATGCGATTTTGTAATCAATTTGCATTAAAGTCAATCAAATTTAATAGAAAACACTTTTGTACTCATTTATGGACTCGTTGGCTTTATCTTGTCATTGAATTTTGCAAAAAAATTGTGTTTCTAATAAAATTTAAGCAATTTTTTAAGTTGTCGAGTTTTCTCTGAGTTTTTTCCTTCCAAGTCACAAATTTTGATCTTGGCAAGTTTTTGCCAAGTCCGATTTTTCCAACTATGGCCACAACAACACCACCACTTAACCATCACACTATGGGATGAATCCCTGTATTTATTATATTATTTTATTTGATTTTGAATCACAAATATTAGATTGAATTTGTAAATTCACCAAAAAATCACTTAACAAATGTTGACTAGAAAAATAAAATAAATTAATGTAAGATATGTTTTTTGATCATTGTGTGGAAATTTGTCCCATATTAAGTTTTTAATCAACAACTTTTAAATGTTTTGGCAAACTACAAAGCTTTGGAGTTTATAAATGAGAAGTAAACAAAACAAATTGGTGGTTATCAGCTAGATGGATTTTTAAATGCTATATTGCAATTTGTAAACATGATGATCATTGATAATTTGATGGTAATTGGAAACATGCATAGTAAAATATTTTATTTTTGTTTGGCATTCAATCTAATATATGTGATTCTATGACACTAATTTCAATCATTCTTTGACTTTAGGATTGAATGTAACTTTAAAATTTTAAACTATGAAATTTTTGGATTTTCCAATCACACTCATATGCAAGGTCCGAGCAAATAAAAGGCAGAGAAAACCTTTATATTTTTTTGTCCCAAGTCGCTTTCAGTCACATACCCTAAGTCACTCCAATCACATCCCGATAATGCTAAAATCATAATAATTTTTCAACCTTGGCAAAAAAAATGATTTTATATAGATTTGGCGAGTTTATCTAAAAAATCACAAAG
>VDFB02329688.1:0-19470 GCA_007258455.2 Sequoia sempervirens
TCATGCTCAATAAACTCTGAGGAATTAGCATCTGCAATGTCAATGTCAATCACCATTCTGAGAACAAAGAAGAATAATCTAAACAACTCAAAAATATTCTCATCAACATCACTCCTCAAAGCATCAAACCAAATCACAACAACAAATGTGATTCCATCATAGCTATTTGCAAAGGAAAAAACAGCTCTTTGCCAAGTCATAGCAACTGCATCCTCAAAGCTCCTTAAGGATGTATAATGCCTCCTCTGAGTAATTCTGACATATTCAAGAAAAACTCTGAAAACTTCCACCAATCTCTCCCCCAAAGTCTCAAAAAGTTGAACCAAATCAAGCAAAGGTTCGCTGCCCCAAATACTAGTGCAAGAGATTGTACAAAGAAAGCCACTAGAACATAACTTGAACACCATCCAATACTGATTTGAATCACTATGAAACATTATTACCCACTTTTGAAGCCAAAAATCATCACTAAAAAGAGGTTGTGAAGAGGAAAAATGAATGTACCAGCTGCCTATGAAAACTGAAATGAACCACTCAAAGTCTGATTTTAGGAAAATCAGCATGCAAGGGGTTGTAGGATTGCTGCAAAACTGGAAATTAGCATCTATAATATCACAACAACTCATGCCCAAGGCTGGACACATCCTCTCAAGGAACTCCAACCCAAAATAAAAACATCCTTTGTTCAATATATCTTCCCAATCCATCGGTCGATGTGCAAAAAGAACCATCGAATGGTTAATAAGGATGGGGACAGCATCAAAGAATCTGAAAATTGAACCCGTATCTCTCCAATGATTCCTCTTTCCACTTGTAACAATCTCCATCAAGCCATGTTGAGGATCCCAAGCATGGATACCCAACTGGAAATGTTCCCCAATGCACCAAAAAGAGAACACCACAGTTCTCCAAGTGTTAATCAAAGCAATTTGCAAACTCAAGAAGTTAGTGTCTTCTTTGATAAACCCATGTAGCCCATCCATGAAAACATCAACATCAATGGAACACAGAACAAATGTTGTCCATAATTCCCATTTCCCCAAAGGACTAGGGTGAGCCAAAACATCACTCAACCCAAGAGATAGATTGTTAAGAAGGTGAATTGCCTGTTTAGGTTCAACTTTCTCCCAAACTTCATGAGTAATAAGTTTGGAATCTTCACTCTTTGTTGCTGCAATGGAGTGACCAGCAACTACCAAGACTTGTTTTATTGACACCTTTAAGCCAATGTTGAAGAAATCTCCTTGAGTCCACACTTTCCATGTGAATACTTCATCCTTGATCCCACTTTTGCTTTCATTATCAAAATGCCCTTGATGATTACTACTCACAAAACATGGCACACTTTCATAGAAAATATCTATCACCTTATGATTATCCAAATCATGTGAAGATAATGGACTGTTGTTCTCAAAAATATTATCTTCATCCCTTTCGTTGGTGTCTTCATAGAATTCAAACTCATCTTTTTCAACTTGTGGATGCTCACCATTAGTTGCCGACCCACAAAGTGTAGCATGCTGAATACTACATTCATTATCCGTTAAAACATCTATCGCATAGCTGCAAACCATTCCTTCTTGTGGCAAAGTCTCTTCCCAACTCAAGAGTTCACACTCTTGATGTACTTTCCAATCACCATCAACATATGGGATCATCTTGGCATTACGCAATGTTTCATCATTATGGAGTTCATTTATTCCTTCAACTATTTGTTTGATCTCCATAATCCTTGTATTGCCTTCTTGTTCCTTAAGGGTAGCTGCAATAGATGAATGATTTTCTGCTTTGTATAAAGAATGATGAGCTAAGGTAAAATCAAGGCAAAGCCTATCCATCTCTTCCTCCTTCTCTTGGTAGGCATCATAGGTCTCCTCTGCAAACTTAATAGCATTATCCCTATCTAAGAGCAAATGCAAATAATCTGACTTTATGGATTCCAATGCCTCTTTGATAGATTGCATCTTGGAAAGAGAGTCTCCATCTTTAACTCCATTTAGTTTCTCTTCAAATTGAAACTTCCAGCAAAGTTCCTCAATGAAGTGATATGCGCTATCAAATCTTGGTAACACATTAACAATCTTCTCTTCTGAAACCAATAAATTATCCTTCAAAACTTGCAGCTCTTTAGGCCCTTGATCCCAATCAGCAAAGAAGCTATGCTCATCAAACATCAATTTTTCTGATTTGTTTTCCTTGACATGATTTTCAAAATCAGCCTCCTTTCTAATCTTATCACTGCATATCTCCTGAATCGAAGGCTTGTCAACAACTTCTTCAAACAAATTAGTACCTCTATCTTGACCTTTCAAGTTCTCATACTCTTCTTGTGCGTAATTTTGAAAGGCATCCAAATCATTTGCTGATTTTAAAACATTCTTCTCTTCAACATAAGAAATCACTTTCTCATTAGCCATTGCTGCAACTTCTCCTCCAAAGATCACTTCATTACTTGCATTGCAAACTGATTTTTGAACTTCATCAGGATCAAAGGGGAATTTATCCCACTCCGGTTCTTTATCATACCTTGGTGACGTCGCGCCCGGATCCCAAATGTGAAAGGTTTGATTGCAATGATCAATAGGAAAGAGATCATCATGCTCCTCTTGAACTATTTACTCTTTGAATGAGTCACTCTTCAACCCACTTGAACTGAAATCTTCATCTATAACTTTCTCCACAGATGTAGTTTGATAATCAAACCCACTACTACCCAAGTCACTAGCATTATATCTGATTAAAGAATCATCAAAGCTGGTTGCTTTGAATATTTTGTCATTCTTTTCTTCAATGAAATTATCTTGAGTAGATGTGTTGCTGATTTTATCATTAGTGCCCACATACATACCAAAAAAGTCTTCTTGGACACTTGTCAATAATTCTTCATATGGAATTGGCTCAGCATAAAGTAGAGAATTATCCTTCACTAAATCTTCAACAAGAGGAGATAAAAACACATCGGAATCACCATCAACAACCTCACTTTCGTAATGGTCATAGGCTGGTTCAAAGACACCATTAGTATTTGCTTCATCTTGCTCTTCTTCAACGTACTTATCCCACACAACTATTCCACCAGCATCTTTTGAGAAGCCATTTGTCTCGAGATCTTCATTGCTTGAATCCTTATTAGGACTCAAGACTGCTGTAATGATCTTCTTACCATAATAATCTTCATTATTTCCCATCCCCTGCAAGTCTAGGGATGTATTTTGGGACTCTAACTTAATCTCCTCACTTGCCAAGGTATCTTCATCAAGCCCACTTTCATTTTGAACCAAAATGTGCACCTTGCTTGTGTCTTCTTCAACACTAATTGACTGATTCTTCTCTTCAATTTGCTTACTTGTGGGCTGCAAACCACAAACAGATCCTTTTGCTTCTTCCTTCCTTGATTCTTCAACCATGGCAATTTCTACTTCCTCTTTAATCATTTTTTTGATGTAGTTGACCATAGCCAACTTTCCGGGGTCATGAATCACCGCACAATTCAAAAACGTGTCAAATGAAACATCGTTCTTAAACTCATCTGTCATGCTCTGATATTGTTTACGGAGTATGGCAGCCTCATGTTCGCATTGCCTCTTGAACTGACATTCTTCCGAAGCCACAATCAAATCTGACTTCTCACGATTCCTGGACCTTAGAAAATGCAACATCTTAAGAACTTCTGAAAGCTAAACTGAACTTAGGTGAAGAATCTGATTTCTCTATCACTCATCTGTCAATTGACTCTGTCTTATTCACAGGATGGCAAGATCTTGGCTCTGATACCACTGAAATATGCTAACCAATTTTTTTCGATGTATTAACACACATAACCAGCACTTAATCAACTCGGTTAGCGTTAGCTCCAAATAGAAATCTGAACTTGAAATGAAAACTACTCAACGTCAAGAATGTGCACTCAAGATCCCACTGAGGGCGAGGGGCTAACATATGACGGAGTGTTGAATTTGAAAACTAGAAACTGATAGGCGGATAACCAGCCATGAAAAGCATTTCCTCACTACCACCAAACAGTGGGGGGGAAAGATTACAATTAAAACAATTCATCCGCTGCGGCGGGCATCCACAGAGTGGTGGGAATACTCCACTTATTCAGTGGGTGAGTTTACAACAATTATTAGGCGGCAAGTCAGCCTTTAAATCCACTCTTCCACTTATTAACGTGGGGGGAATACTGTCCACACAACCACTTATAACGTGGGGGGAAATTACAAACAAGATATAAGTTTATTCTAAAACTCGACCACTCAATTGTGGGGAGTGTAAAAGCAGGATATAAGGTGCGACTGAAGTAAAGGAAAAGTACATTGAGTACTACTAACTAGCTTTACAAGAATAAAACGGTACCAAATAGAATGAATGTCTTCCAAGAACATTAAACAGTTAGAGTATCACTTCCTCTAATATTTACAATGATATAAGATGAAGAATTGAAGCTCAAACCAGCATTATATCAAAAACTAACAAGTCTGATATAAAAATCTGCAATCTGGAAATGTCTATCAGCAAACAGCAAACTCATAAAAATGATCACAACTCCTTCAATATACCTCTGAATTGAATGAAACAAAATGCAAAGTCTCTTTGGGAGGATAGGCGCCCAAACTCAAACCACAAAACTGCATCAAAACTCATGATATTATTTTGCACGAATCCCAAAGCACTCTCAAGATGGTACGGCCCTCAAGAGGGGCGATTTCTCTTGCTAAAAATCAAATACTTGGAATTAAATTATGAAATTCTCCAAATATGATCGCTATTAGCATAGAATTGCAAGGATCAAATACCCATAACCAAAATAAATTCACATCAAAAGCTATAAATGAAAAACACCTTCATCTGTGTATACATCAGCAACATTAAAACTGAAATTCTCACCAAAATTCACCAACTTTGAAGCACAATCTGCTAGTCTGATTGAGAAGCAGCAATAAGACCAACTAGGTGTTGTCTTTCAAACACGAAATTGGATTGGAACTAGGAGGTAAGCATCCCTCGAAGTATTAAACAAGTTGTCATTTTGACAGCATAACATTAGCATAAACATTGGATAATCAGCTCTTCAAACAGCAGCAATATATAAGCTTTTGTTGGCAAATGAAGCAACAAGAACTCTTCAAATTCCAAGAAGTTGAATCACTTCAACTTCCAAAAAGGACGCCACCTTTTTACCTTTTACTTTGAAATAATAAAATATAAAATTCAACTTCCCCTTTAAGGCATCCGACCATATTGCAACAATAAAGCATTTATTAAATAATTAAATGCTCATATTGCTATGTCCCCTTCTTTAAAACAACTTGAGTATTAATCAAGCCTAGGCATAGAACAACTTCAAAGAGATGAAAGTCGACTAAGTCGAAACTGGAGTCAAGGGAAAACCAAAATTAAAAGCCAAAGCTAGGTGATGGATAACAAGATGACTTGAGTTAGGCTGCTGATGATACCAGCTGCCAAGGTGGGCTGCTAAAATAATACTTGCCAAAAATGAGCAAGTTTACACCTCATAAAACCAGAGAAAGCTGATAAATTTGGAAGCAAGAGACTTAATGAAAGTGACAAGTGAACCTTTGCCAAGAATTAGTATTTACTAAAAGGAAATAGTAAAATACCACCTAGAAATATACAAACCTCCAAGCAAAGGAAACCCTAATTTCACTTTTGATCAACCTACGGATTTCCAGAAAGAGGCTATCAGTCAAAGAAGAGCGTATGGCCAAAATGGGGATATTACTGTCCGCCCTTCCCAAAATTGCTTGTCCTCAAGCAATGCCACAACTGCACTCAAGCAGTCCCACCCAAACATATAGGATCAAGGGGTCCCATGTCATCTACGAAAAACCCACCCTGGCGATCTTGCTCTACTCTGATCATACAAATGGAATCATTGCACCAAAACTGCACTAACCATCCTTGCAACCTCAAAATGATAACATGCCTGAAATTCAAGTCGAACAACATAGAAGGAATTGAATCAAAATCTAGCAGCGTCTCATGCTCAATAAACTCTGAGGAATTAACATCTGCAATGTCAATGTCAATCACCATTCTGAGAACAAAGAAGAATAATTTAAACAACTCAAAAATATTCTCATCAACATCACTCCTCAAAGCATCAAACCAAATCACAACAGCAAATGTGATTCCATCATAGCTGTTTGCAAAGGAAAAAACAGCTCTTTGCAAAGTCATAGCAATTGCATCCTCAATGCTCCTTAAGGATGTATAATGCCTCCTTTGAGTAATTCTGACATATTCAAGAAAAACTCTGAAAACTTCCACCAATCTCTCCCCCAAAGTCTCAAAAAGTTGAACCAAATCAAGCAAAGGTTCGCTGCCCCAAATACTAGTGCAAGAGATTGTACAAAGAAAGCCACTAGAACATAACTTGAACACCATCCAATACTGATATGAATCACTATGAAACATTATTACCCACTTTTGAAGCCAAAAATCATCACTAAAAAGAGGTTGTGAAGAGGAAAAATGAATGTACCAGCTGCCTATGAAAACTGAAATGAACCACTCAAAGTCTGATTTTAGGAAAATCAGCATGCAAGGGATTGTAGGATTGCTGCAAAACTGGAAATTAGCATCTATAATATCACAACAACTCATGCCCAAGGCTGGACACATCCTCTCAAGGAACTCCAACCCAAAATAAAAACATCCTTTGTTCAATATATCTTCCCAATCCATCGGTCGATGTGCAAAAAGAACCATCGAATGGTTAATAAGGATGGGGACAGCATCAAAGAATCTGAAAATTGAACCCGTATCTCTCCAATGATTCCTCTTTCCACTTGTAACAATCTCCATCAAGCCATGTTGAGGATCCCAAGCATGGATACCCAACTGGAAAAGTTCCCCAATGCACCAAAAAGAGAACACCACAGTTCTCCAAGTGTTAATCAAAGCAATTTGCAAACTCAAGAAGTTAGTGTCTTCTTTGATAAACCCATGTAGCCCATCCATGAAAACATCAACATCAATGGAGCACAGAACAAATGTTGTCCATAATTACCATTTCCCCAAAGGACTAGGGTGAGCCAAAACATCACTCAACCCAAGAGATAGATTGTTAAGAAGGTGAATTGCCTGTTTAGGTTCAACTTTCTCCCAAACTTCATGAGTAATAAGTTTGGAATCTTCACTCTTTGTTGCTGCAATGGAGTGACCAGCAACTACCAAGACTTGTTTTATTGACACCTTTAAGCCAATGTTGAAGAAATCTCCTTGAGTCCACACTTTCCATGTGAATACTTCATCCTTGATCCCACTTCTGCTTTCATTATCAAAATGCCCTTGATGATTACTACTCACAAAACATGGCACACTTTCATAGAAAATATCTATCACCTTATGATTATCCAAATCATGTGAAGATAATGGACTGTTGTTCTCAAAAATATTATCTTCATCCCTTTCGTTGGTGTCTTCATAGAATTCAAACTCATCTTTTTCAACTTGTGGATGCTCACCATTAGTTGCCGACCCACAAAGTGTAGCATGCTGAATACTACATTCATTATCCGTTAAAACATCTATCGCATAGCTGCAAACCATTCCTTCTTGTGGCAAAGTCTCTTCCCAACTCAAGAGTTCACACTCTTGATGTACTTTCCAATCACCATCAACATATGGGATCATCTTGGCATTACGCAATGTTTCATCATTATGGAGTTCATTTATTCCTTCAACTATTTGTTTGATCTCCATAATCCTTGTATTAACTTCTTGTTCCTTAAGGGTAGCTGCAATAGATGAATGATTTTCTGCTTTGTATAAAGAATGATGAGCTAAGGTAAAATCAAGGCAAATCCTATCCATCTCTTCCTCCTTCTCTTGGTAGGCATCATAGGTCTCCTCTACAAACTTAATAGCATTATCCCTATCTGAGAGCAAATGCAAATAATCTGACTTTATGGATTCCAATGCCTCTTTGATAGATTGCATCTTGGAAAGAGAGTCTCCATCTTTAACTCCATTTAGTTTCTCTTCAAATTGAAACTTCCAGCAAAGTTCTGCAATGAAGTGATATGTGTTATCAAATTTTGATAACACTTTAACAATCTTCTCTTCTGAAACCAATAAATTATCCTTCAAAACTTGCAGCTCTTTAGGCCCTTGATCCCAATCAGCAAAGAAGCTATGCTCATCAAACATCAATTTTTCTGATTTGTTTTCCTTGACATGATTTTCAAAATCAGCCTCCTTTCTAATCTTATCACTGCATATCTCCTGAATCGAAGGCTTGTCAACAACTTCTTCAAACAAATTAGTACCTCTATCTTGACCTTTCAAGTTCTCATACTCTTCTTGTGCGTAATTTTGAAAGGCATCCAAATCATTTGCTGATTTTAAAACATTCTTCTCTTGAACATAAGAAATCACGTTCTCATTAGCCATTGCTGCAACTTCTCCTCCAAAGATCACTTCATTACTTGCATTGCAAACTGATTTTTGAACTTCGTCAGGATCAAAGGGGAATTTATCCCACTCCGGTTCTTTATCATACCTTGGTGACATCGCGCCCGGATCCCAAATGTGAAAGGTTTGATTGCAACGATCAATAGGAAAGAGATCATCATGCTCCTCTTGAACTGTTGACTCTTTGAATGAGTCACTCCTCAACCCACTTGAACTGAAATCTTCATCTATAACTTTCTACACATATGTAGTTTGATAATCAAACCCACTACCACTCAAGTCACTAGCATTATATCGGATTAAAGAATCATCAAAGCTGGTTGCTTTGAATATTTTGTCATTCTTTTCTTGAATGAAATTATCTTGAGTAGATGTGTTGCTGATTTTATCATTAGTGCCCACATACATACCAAAAAGTCTTCTTGGACACTTGTCAATAATTCTTCATATGGAATTGGCTCAGCATAAAGTAGAGAATTATCCTTCACTAAATCTTCAACAAGAGGAGATAAAAACACATCGGAATCACCATCAACAACCTCACTTTCGTAATGGTCATAAGCTGGTTCAAATACACCATTAGTATTTGCTTCATCTTGCTTTTCTTCAACGTACTTATCCCACACAACTGTTCCACCAGCATCTTTTGTGAAGCCATTTGTCTCGAGATCTTCATTGCTTGAATCCTTATTAGGACTCAAGACTGCTGTAATGATCTTCTTACCATAATAATCTTCATTATTTCCCATCCCATGCAAGTCTAGGGATGTATTTTGGGACTCTAACTTAATCCCCTCATTTGCCAAGGTATCTTCATCAAGCCCACTTTCATTTTGAACCAAAATGTGCACCTTGCTTGTGTCTTCTTCAACACTAATTGACTGGTTTTTCTCTTCAATTTGCTTACTTGTGGGCTGCAAACCACAAACAGATCCTTTTGCTTCTTCCTTCCTTGATTCTTCAACCATGGCAATTTCTACTTCCTCTTTAATCATTTTTTTGATGTAGTTGACCATAGCCAACTTTCCAGGGTCATGAATCACCGCACAATTCAAAAACGTGTCAAATGAAACATCGTTCTTAAACTCATCTGTCATGCTCTGATATTGTTTACGGAGTATGGCAGCCTCATGTTCGCATTGCCTCTTGAACTGACATTCTTCCGAAGCCACAATCAAATCTGACTTCTCACGATTCCTGGACCTTAGAAAATGCAACATCTTAAGAACTTCTGAAAGCTAAACTGAACTTAGGTGAAGAATCTGATTTCTCTATCACTCATCTGTCAATTGACTCTGTCTTATTCACAGGATGGCAAGATCTTGGCTCTGATACCACTGAAATATGCTAACCAATTTTTTTCGTTGAATTAACACACATAACCAGCACTTAATCAACTCGGTTAGCGTTAGCTCCAAATAGAAATCTGAACTTGAAATGAAAACTACTCAGCGTCAAGAATGTGCACTCAAGATCCCACTGAGGGCGAGGTGCTAACATATGACGGAGTGTTGAATTTGAAAACTAGAAACTGATAGGCGGATAACCAGCCATGAAAAGCATTTCCTCACTACCACCAAATAGTGGGGGGAAAGATTACAATTAAAACAATTCATCCGCTGCGGCGGGCATCCACAGAGTGGTGGGAATACTCCACTTATTCAGTGGGTGAGTTTACAACAATTATTAGGCAACAAGCCAGCCTTTAAATCCACTCTTCCACTTATTAACGTGGGGGGAATACTGTCCACACAACCACTTATAACGTGGGGGGAAATTACAAACAAGATATAAGTTTATTCTAAAACTCAACCACTCAATTGTGGGAGTGTAAAACAGATATAAAATTGCAGCAAGTAAAGGAAGAGCTGTTAGTACTACTAACTAGCTTTACAAAGAATAAGAACAGCTGCAAATAGAATAGATAATCTTCCAAGAACATTAAACAGTTAGAGTATCACTTCCTCTAACATTTACAATGATATAAGATGAAGAATTGAAGCTCAAACCAGCATTATATCAAAAACTAACAAGTCTGATATAAAAATCTGCAATCCGGAAATGTCTATCAGCAAACAGCAAACTCATAAAAATGATCACAACTCCTTCAATATACCTCTGAATTGAATGAAACGAAATGCAAAGTCTCTTTGGAGGATAGGCGCCCAAACTCAAACCACAAAGCTGCATCAAAACTCATGATATTATTTTGCACGAATCCCAAAGCACTCTCAAGATGGTACGGCCCTCAAGAGGGGCGATTTCTCTTGCTAAAAATCAAATACTTGGAATTAAATTCTGAGATTCTCCAAATATGATCGCCATTAGCATAGAATTGCAAGGATCAAATACCCATAACCAAAATAAATTCACATCAAAGGCTGTAAATGAAAAACACCTTCAGCTGTGTATACATCAGCAACATTAAAACTGAAATTCTCACCAAAATTCACCAACTTTGAAGCACAATCTGCTAGTCTGATTGAGAAGCAGCAATAAGACCAACTAGGTGTTGTCTTTCAAATACGAAATTGGATTGGAACTAGGAGGTAAGCATCCCTCGAAGTATTAAACAAGTTGTCATTTTGACAGCATAACATTAGCATAAACATTGGATAATCAGCTCTTCAAACAGCAGCAATATATAAGCTTTAGTTGGCAAATGAAGCAACAAGAACTCTTCAAATTCCAAGAAGTTGAATCACTTCAACTTCCAAAAGGGACGCCACCTTTTTGCCTTTTTACTTTTGAAATAATAAAATATTACTCAACCTCCTTTAAGTCTCCAACTTCACTTCGCAACAATAAAGCATTTAATAAATCATTAAATGTCCACTTATTGCTTATGTCCCTTCTTTAAAACAACTTGAAGTCATCAAGCCTAGGCATGGGGTACAACCAAGACATGAAAATTGACTAAGTCTGAAACTTCAGTCAGGGAGAAAACCAAACCCAAAATAGCTGAGGCCCGATGGATAACAAGATGACTTGAGTTGAGCTGGCGATGATGCCAAGGTGGAGCTTACTAAAATAGCCCCTTTACTTAAAATAGTAAGTTTACCTCAAAGGCATAGCGAAGCGGTACGGAAGCAAGACTTAATGAAAGTGACAAGTGAACCCAGCACTTAAAGGTAGTATTTACTAAAATAGTAAATACCTAGAAATCACCACAAACCTCCAAACAAAGGGAAACCCTAATTTCAGCACCTTACGATCCAACCTCACAGTTCCGGAAATAGGCTATCAGTCAAAGAAGAAGTATGGCCAAAATGGGGACATTACGGTGTAAGACAAGGGTACCTTTACAAACTATGCACTGAAGTTAAACAAGCCCTTACCCTTGACATCCTTGAGTCAAATGAGATTTGGCATAGAAGATTAGGACACCTTCATTTCCGTGCCCTACCTTCTATGGAAAAACTTGTAACAGGCTTACCTAAGTTAAAATCATCTCATGAAGGAACTTGTAAAGGTTGTGCCTTAGGAAAGAATACAAAGGGATCCTTTCCCAATAGTTTGAGCAAAACCCTAAATGTGTTAGATCTGGTTCACTCGACTTGTGGGCCCATGTACGCACCTGCACCTTCACAGCGGATTTCTATACTATGTCATATTTATAGATGACTTCTCTAGGAAACCCTGGATCTATTTCCTTCAGTGTAAAGAGTCAATAGAAATCCTCAAAAGGTTCAAAGAGTTCAAAGCACTTACGGAAAACTTCTCTGGGAAGAAAATAAAAACCTTAAGGACAGACAATGGGAAAGAATACAACTCTGAAATTTTTAAGGAATTATGCATGAGTGTTGGAATTAAGAGGGAGTTCACAGTGGCTTACAACCCTCAACAAAGATAAGTTTGAAGGAAAAAATAGAGACATTTGGCAGGCGCACTTAGAAGCAATGTTGTACGACCAAAGACATTTGGAAACCTCTTTCACGGAAGCCTCTGGAGTTTCATGTCTACATCCAAAATAAGATGTCCTCATTCTCATCTCTTGGTAAACGAAACTCCTGAAGAAGCCTTCATTGGCATAAAACCTGACATTAGTCGCTTTAGGATTTTTGGTTGTCCCGTCTATATTCATGTGCCCAAGGAGAAGAGATTCAAACTTGAACCTTCCGGAAAGAAAGGGATATTTATGGGATATAGTGAAACCTCCAAGGCCTTCAGGATATTCATACCCGGGCAGAATCAAATGGAATTGAGCAGAGATGTTATCTTTGAAGAAGACATTGCATTCAAAAGGGCAAGAAGTTCTAGTGAGATAGAAAATTATTCCCCTAGGGTATTAGAAGTGGATCCTACTCCTGAGATTCAGAGGGAGCATCCTGAGGAAATTCCAAATGAACTTCTATCTACTTTAGATGAGAATACAAATGACAACGGCAAGAAGAGACCACTTTGGGCTAGAAAGATGATCAAAGAAGCTGAGAATCATGCAGCACCCAAAGGAACGTTTAGGGAGAGTAAAAGACCCAAACGGTTCTCAAGCTACGTTGCTCTAATGAATGACATCATAAATTCAGAACCCACCAGTGTTTCAGAAGCCTTCAGACATCAAGTATGGAAGGATGCAATGACGGAAGAGTATCAGTCCATTCTAAAGAATGATGTATGGGATATAGTGCCTAGACCAAAAGAGAAATTTGTTGTCTCTTCTAAATGGCTCTTTAAAATCAAACATGTTGTTGATGGTAGTATAGAAAAACATAAGGCATGTTTTGTGGCAAGAGGTTTCTCACAGAAGGAAGGCATTGATTATGAAGAAACATTTGCACCTGCTGCCCGATACACATCTGTGAGAGCAGTGATAGTCATTGCAGCAGCTAAAGGCTGGAAGATCCACCAAATGGATGTAAAAACCGCCTTCCTAAATGGAACCATTGAAGAGGAAGTCTATCTAGAACAACCCGAAGGTTTTGTGATACATAAACCTGACTCACATGTATGCAGACTAAAGAAAGCACTGTATGGACTTAAATAGGCTCCCAGGGCCTGGTATGAAAGAATTGACAACTACCTCTTGGGACTAGGATTCTCCAAGAATGATGCAGACCCAAATCTTTACTTTAAGGTAATTAAAGGTGATATGTTAATAATTATTTTATATGTTGATGACCTACTGATAACAGGAGAAGATCACCTCATTGCTCAAGGAAAGAAGGATCTAACTTCAGAATTTGACATGAAAGACTTGGGCATTTTACACTACTTCTAGGTTTGGAAGTCTGGCAGAAACCAGATGGCATCATACTAAACCAAGGAAAGTATACTATTGATATTCTGAAGAGATTTGTAATGTTGGATTGTAGACCCATGTCTACACCTATGGAAACCAACCTTCACAAACTGAGCAAAGCACAGCTATATCCATGCATCCAACCCCCTTTACGCATTTACGATTGATCTCTGATGTGTCCGGGCTTCCAACCTGACCACATTGAAGAGTGTAAAGTAAATGCTCTCAGCCAGCTCATGTGAACCAAAGGAAACTCACCTTAATGGTCGTAAAAACATATTTTGAGATATCTTCAAGGCACTATTGGATTTGGTCTTCTTTACAAGAATGATCAACTAGACCTACATGGGTACTCTGATTCAGATTGGGCTGGAAGTGTAACCGATCGAAAAAGCACATCAAGATGTTGCTTTTAGTTTAGGATCGCTACATCTCTTTGATTTGCGTAAAACAATCTTCACTGGGTAATGTAGCTCAACCGGAAGCCGGAATACATTGCAGCCTCAATGGGAGCAGCGCTTATTGTGAATTGCTTGTGGAACTCTTTGTGCCCTTGAATCCTACAATTATTCATTGTGATAATCGTGAGTTGCATCAAACTCTTCAGAATCCCTTCCGCCTTTCATGATAGATCTAAGCACATTGAGATCCCCCTATCATTATGTAAGAGATATGGTAGAGGGAAAGTGATTCAGCTTGAGACATCAAGATAAATGATCAAATCAGATATTCTCACCTGCCAAGCCTTCTCCGAATCAGTGTAGAGACACTTCGTGAAGAAACTTGGTATGTAGTTTGAAATTCGTAATTTGTTATTTATGTTTGAAATACAAATTGTTTATAAATTGTACTAATATATAAAGATGTTTAATGTGTAAACTCTTTTGTCATGTGTGACTCCATGACCTTATGGGCCTACTCCCCCTGTGTACATTATTGAAAGGTGACGATCTTTCTAATAATGAGCACTTGTATTTGACATTGTAAAGTGACGACTCTACAATGATAAACTATCATGATAGATATCATGTGACTTGATATCCGTGGACATGTCATGATAGTATCTCTTGGACACTTTGATTGATATCATGGGACTTGATATCATTTGTAGATCATTGTGATCCTTAAGAGATAATCATGGTGGATATTTATATCCGTGGATATGCCATGAATTATGGTAGACATCATGTGACTTGATGTCAGTGCACATACCATAATGAAGATGTGTTATGAAGAATGTCATGTGACTTGACAACATTGAGAAAACATATCATATCTTCAATATCACGTGTGAAGGTGATATCTCCACTTATTTTGATTTGAAATATCTTCCCTAGCTAAGAGGGAGTGTTGATGAATGATAGCTTAGGTCAGATATAAACGATGATTGCTGTAAGCATCATCATCGTTTATATAAGATCAATTGCTCTTCATATTTAATATTTCTAAAATAAGCAAAATCGAATTTTATAATGCATGTATAAAATCGAATTTAAATAAATGATGTTCAAAATACACATTGAATAAAATTCGGAATTCATATAATATATATCCGCCATGGGTGAGGGGGTATATGTGTTAAGTATGTTTAACCGAATGATAATCGGTTGTAAAGGAAACCCGCACGCCCAAAGGGACACGTCCTCTCAAGAGATGCATCCCTTGGGGGCGGGTCTCCTTACATACAAAAAGGAGTTCCACTCTTGATATGCAAACATCGAAATTTATTAATGTTCTGCAATCAATACATTCAGCATTAAGAGAAGAAATCTGAAAATCGTCTTTGACTTAGAATTTCTCACACAGAATTTCAGACCTTAGTTTATTCTTAGATTTTTAGGATCCTATTTGATAAAGATTTGATTACATTGCCAAGACAATTCCCGCTTAGCTCTCCAAACACATCTTACCAAAATTTGATTCTCTTGGCCAAAATCATTCCCTAAACACGCCATCTAACCCACGGGAATGCTGGATGGGCTAGAATCAGGTCATCATGATATCACTCCGAGAATGGGGACATTACAGAGACTCTCAGGGGCAAGCGAACTGTAATGTCCCTGCGCATTAAGTGGGATGGCCCCACCTTCGACTCGTGCCCCGAGGTCTACATAATTGGGGGGTGGTCCCTACCCTTAGATGCTCCGATGGTATGTCATGGGAGATGTGCCCCACGAGCCACTCTTAATGCTTGGGTGCCGCCCTTACCACCAGGTTGGTCTTTTGGTGTAGTGGTTGGGCCTGTGTGGTATCAAAGCTAGTTCTTCCTACCAACCTATTGGTGTATGAACTTCTATTGCAGACTTTCAGTGATTGCATGTCATTTTTCAGTGGTGAATCATGGATGACAGAATGACCAAACTAGATTTTTATCAACTTTGCCAATTAGGTATAAAACTCAAGGAACCACGTCTGTTGAAAGGGACACTACTTTGCACATTAGAAGAAGTAGAGAAATGTTTATCCAAGGTAACTCAATCTCCCTCTAGTATGATAAAAAAATTGTTGAGACTGTTGATTGACTCGTTGGGAAATCTATAACAGTTGAAACACCAAGATGAGAAGGTTAGACTATCAGTTATCACATGCATCAGTGAAATCACATGGATAATTGTGCCAAAAATTCTGCCAAAAATTTCATACAATGATGACATCATGAGGATAGTGTTTCAGTTGATTATAGAAAATTTCTAAGAGTTAGATGAAATCAGTGGTCCATATTTTGCTAAGAGGGTTATTATTCTTGAGACGGTTGCAAAGGTTAGGTTGTGTGTCTTGATGTTGGATCATGGTTGCAATGATCTTATTGTGAAGATGTTTCAATACCTTCTTTTTAACCATCAGGAGGTCACACATTCTAGTAACATTGTTGCTGCCATGCAAACAATCATGACAATAATCATAGACAAGAGCGACAACTTTCCTCAACCACTTTTATCAATTTTGCAATATTATATGTATGAAGATGGATAGATGATAACATCGTGTGCGAAAGCATTAGCACAACAAGTGGTTGACCAATCTAGGCATAAGTTGAAATCATATTTTGCTAAGATTATTAGCTATCCAAAGAAGGACATACAAAAAGAGGGGTTCAAATCAAAAGTTGTTGATGACAAAAATGCCTTACCTCATCATGGGTATTTGACAAAACCCCAGGTTGACTCCTTGGAAGTGCATGCATCTATACATATTGAGGATATGTGCAATGAGATTGAAAAAACAGTAGCCTTGAATACTCCTTTAGAGCTATCCAATAAAGTTGTTGACACTAGTACCCAAATTGGAATTGTTGAGATCATTAATACACCTTATGATGATGGGCTTGTTGAAGGAAAAATGGATAAAGTTTTCGAAACAGCTACATATGATGATTCTTTATCTCATTACAGTGATGGTGACGCAGGTGGTTTCTGTTTTGACTACTAGACCAAGCTTATGGAGAGAGATACTTATGCTGACATCAATATTGGTGAGTTGGGAAGTGACTTATTCAAAGAGACAACACCCCAAGAGGAGCACAGTGACCACATATTCTTTGAACAAAGAAAACAGCATTTTACACATGGAATCCGGGTGTGTTGACACTAAAGTATGATGAGGATCCTACATGGAATAATTTTCCTTTTGATTGTGATGATGTTTTGATTCTTGAGCACAATGCATGCATGGAAGATGAAACAAATATGAATCTTCAACACATGAAACCTGTGTCACAGAATTCGCCGAATTTTCGGCATGAAATTCGGAATTCGGCGAATTTCTGAAAAAATAATGAAATTCGTCAAAATTTGTCAAAATTGCAGATGCTAAAATTCTCCCACAAAAATATCTCAAAAAGCGTTTTCATTTTAGGGTTTTTGACAGGATTTTTAATAAATATGGAGCCCCGAATTGCAAATATCACGTCTTTGATTTTCAACGAAGTTTCTTGTTGAAGAACGCAATCAGGAAGCATTTCGAAGATTCCGCACTCGTTTTGAAGGTTTGAAAGGTTGAAAAAAAGGCACCCTCTGCAAACAGAAGCTCGGAAGCTCGGGTTTGAAGGTAGATGACGCCCTTTCTCAAATCGTCCAAGCTCTCAACCACGAATCTGCAAGTCGCATCAAGCTCGACCTTCTTCAGTTTGCAGGTCGCGTCCAAGCTCACCCGCCAGTCTGTCGAAGCTCAGCCGCCACCCGTCATTCGTGTGTCTCCATTTGCAAGCTAAGGTAGACAATCTGATTTTTTTTTTCTTTTGAAACTGCATAGTGCATATTTTATTTATTTTCTTAATTTTTATTTTATTAATATTAGATTTAATATTAGGTTTTGTTATTTTATTAATATTAGATAATAGATATTCTATATTCATATAATATTTATTTTAGTTTTTATTATTTTATTAATATTAGTTTTAATACTGTGTTATTCAGGAATCAGGTAGATTTAAATTAATTTTTTTAATATTGTATTATTTTATATATATTAGGTCTTTAATATTTTATAAAATGTGATATATTAAAAATTTAAATATTTTATTATTTTGTTTGTATTAAATTTATATTAATAAATTAATATTTAATATATGGAAATTTAATATTATCTTACTTTCATATTCAGTTTTTTTAAATTAAACTTAAACAAATGCGGGAACTTTATTCTGTTTTTAAAAATTAAAATAAAAAGTTAATATATATTTATTTTATGCCTTAAATTTTAGTAATTAAAATAAAAATAAAAAAATACTATATTCGTCATTCAACAACTGTATATTTTCTTTCATAGTTGCAAAGAAACTGATTGTAAATGTTTCTTCAAAAAAAAAACTGCATTATTTTTCTTTGAAAGATTAAAAAAAGGACATGTTCTTGATTTTAGAACTGTATGAATGATTTCACTTTAGAACTGTATGCAGTCATGCTTTTGCTCACTTCACACCTGTAGGCTATATACTCTCATTTTATTTGTCTACTCACCTACAGCCTACAGAGTACAGCTACAGCGAGTCATAGAATTTTATGTATGAAGTCAGTTGAATCTTGTTTGGCATTTGCATTTATTTGATTACATCATTTTCATTTGTATTATGTCAAAAATAAATTTCGTATTTTGTCTTTGAAACATACAGATTGTTACTTTATGGCTCCCAAGAAATCAACTGTTGAGGCATGGAAATATGTCACTCGCAATGGTACAAGTCTCACATGCAACAAGTGTCACAAACCTTTTACTAGAGGTTTGACAAGGGCAATGGACCATTTACTTGGTATTTTAGGGGGTGCAGGAGGAGGTGTTGAAGCATGTCCAAACGTTACCCCAGAAATGAGAGCTGCTTTAGAGAAAGAACAATCCTCTTCAATTGTAGGAGAGATGAAGAATGCACAAAAAAAGCAAAGAATAGAAGAGGAAATGGCTCAGTCTAGACACACAGCATCTATCATGTCTTCCTCTTCCACCTTACCTAGGCATGTGGGTAAATCAAAAGAGAGTGGAACTTTGAACAGCTTTTGGAAACCAGTAGAGAAACAACAGGTGGATGATGCATTAGCTGATTTGTTTTACTCAAGTGCGATTCCATTCAATATTGCAAGGAATCCAAATTTTCGTAATGCAATTCAGAAAGTTGCAGAGTTTGGCAAAGGGTACACACCCCCAACTTCAGAGGCTTTTAGGACAACTCTTTTGCAGAGGTCAAAAGATAGAGTGACTGAGAAATTAGTTGATGTCAAAGCCTCTTGGAATGAAACAGGTTGCACTATATTGAGTGATGGATGGTCAGATATATGTCAAAGGCCATTGATTAATGTTTT